>JAWQFJ010000837.1:27500-32500 GCA_034096865.1 Theodoxus fluviatilis | reverse complement strand
AATTTACATCAGCATCACTAAGTTGATGACGTCAAACTATTGATGACACCATAATATGCGTTACCTGCTCAGAGACGCTTTCTGCCGCGAAAATGAACTGAACTTAATTGTGTTCGGCCTGGCTGGCATTACATCCTGCCAGGCTGGCATTACATCCTGCTTGACTGGCATTACATCCTGCCTGACTGGCATTACATCCTGCCTGGCTGGCATTACATCCTGCCTGGCTGGCATTACATCCTGCCTGGCTGGCATTACATCCTGCCTGACTGGCATTACACCCTGCCTGGCTGGCATTACATCCTGCCTGGCTGGCATTACACCCTGCCTGGCTGGCATTACATCCTGCCTGACTGGCATTACACCCTGCCTGGCTGGCATTACATCCTGCCTGACTGGCATTACACCCTGCCTGGCTGGCATTACATCCTGCCTGGCTGGCATTACATCCTGCCTGGCTGGCATTACATCCTGCCTGACTGGCATTACATCCTGCCTAGCTGACATTACATCCTGCCTGGCTAGCATTACATCCTGCCTGGCTGGCATTACATCCTGCCGGGCTGGCATTACATCCTGCCTGGCTGGCATTACATCCTGCCGGGCTGGCATTACATCCTGCCTGGCTGGCATTACATCCTGCCTGACTGGCATTACATCCTGCCTGGCTGGCATTACATCCTGCCTGGCTGGCATTACATCCTGCCTGGCTGGCATTACATCCTGCCTGGCTGGCATTACATCCTGCCTGGATGAACTGTACAGACGGTGGAAGAGAAACTGCGGCTTCCTTGACGGAGGTTTGCACTCTCAGGGTGCTCTCCAGTTAAAACGTTGATAATTGCATTCGGCTCAGTGAATCGTCTTTGCCGACATCCGTGCCTATACAAGTCCTCTCTCATAGGAATATACCACGTAGAGGTAAGGAGCCGGTGTCAGACTATACAAAGTTCACCTGGAAAAAAAGAAAACAGAAAAAAATGACCGGAGTCTGACCAATTGTATTCTCTCGTGAGAGAAGTGGGCCCTGAAGAGGGCCGTTACTAGAGCAGTCGTAGGCTTCTAGAGCAGTCGTAGGCGAGCTTTCGGAGGGGATCCTCCTTCTTCAGGCCAAGTGGTACAGGACTGGCAGGCGTAGGGTTTAAATAGGGGACTGGCGGAGGCTCGTGCAACGCAAGTCCCCCGAGAAAAGCAGGAGTGGACATGCGCTCACCCCCGTAGAAGGACCGTCCACACCGCAGAGAACACGGGGAACCCGTGCCACAGAGCAGGGCGGGCTCAACGGTAGTGAGCCATGAAGCCCGTGTCTCTGTTGAGCCCGGTGTGCTGCGTGCCAAACCTGATGATGAGTCTCTGCTCCATAACCCGACGTTGGTGGAGGTCGTGCAACCCGCCCCTCAGCACGCTCACGAGCATGTCAGCGGGTGAGTGGTCGGACAGGTTGAAGTGTTCNNNGAACACTTCAACCTGTCCGACCACTCACCCGCTGACATGCTCGTGAGCGTGCTGAGGGGCGGGTTGCACGACCTCCACCAACGTCGGGTTATGGAGCAGAGACTCATCATCAGGTTTGGCACGCAGCACACCGGGCTCAACAGAGACACGGGCTTCATGGCTCACTACCGTTGAGCCCGCCCTGCTCTGTGGCACGGGTTCCCCGTGTTCTCTGCGGTGTGGACGGTCCTTCTACGGGGGTGAGCGCATGTCCACTCCTGCTTTTCTCGGGGGACTTGCGTTGCACGAGCCTCCGCCAGTCCCCTATTTAAACCCTACGCCTGCCAGTCCTGTACCACTTGGCCTGAAGAAGGAGGATCCCCTCCGAAAGCTCGCCTACGACTGCTCTAGAAGCCTACGACTGCTCTAGTAACGGCCCTCTTCAGGGCCCACTTCTCTCACGAGAGAATACAATTGGTCAGACTCCGGTCATTTTTTCTGTTTTCTTTTTTTCCAGAGGAATATACCACACAGCTATCAGTATTCTCTGGTGCAGTCACAATGCCCCTCACTAGTCCCTCTGGCTGCTTGGGGTCAGACCTGACTGAGCTGCTGAAGTGGTCATATTTGCCACCAAAACTCGTCAGTAAAGTTGTTCACTAACACTCGACTGCAGCATTTGTAAACTATAATGTTCTATGATACTCGTCAAAATTGTTTTTGGTGTAACTAGTCAGGAAAACTTCTCCATATTATCGGTAAAATCTCTCGTCAGCAATTATATTCAATGATGTTTGTCTGGATTGCTCGCCGGCGACATTTTCAATTTCCTTCGATAATACTCATAATTAAAACTGGTGATAAACGTCAGCAATAATCGTCGGGAATACTAGTCAATAACATCTGTCAAAACTATTCGCCAATAAATCCAGTCAGCAATACTCGTCAGTAGATAGTGTAGGTAATATTCGGCAGTGAAAAATACAACAAAAATTCGCTAGTACTCGTTGTCAGTAAATCTGGTCCACTGATCACATCGTAGGGACCATTCAATGCTCTCTTATCAGCTGGAAACCTGGGGTTTAGGCTTTCAATTCTTGTTCAGTGGCTGGGTCCGTAATAACAGTCTATAATGCTGGTCAGCAAAACAGGCGCAGCCTTGGGGCGCGTTTGTTTGGCCCAAAATCTCGAGATTCTCCCTTAATGGCTAGTCGAGGGCGAGTAGACGCTCCTACAGCTAGAAAAACGGCCAATCATCTGGCAAGGTGGAAGAACATGGCTGCGTCCCGGCGCCAGAGTCGGTGAAAAAGTTGCCGATAGACGAAATAACTGACGATACAGATATCACATCAGTTTTTCACGTCATAGAACACACCATGGTGTCATATCGAAAGGCACGGGAACTTTTCCAACGAAAAAAAGCAACCCGGGTTCAACTGTAGACAAATTTACGAAAATGTTAGGCCTCGATTCATTTCGATCAATTCAAGGGACATAATTCATAGAGCGTACGAATACGGTGTTGCGTGTTTGCAAGCGATAAAAAAAAATTTCGGCGGTGAATGTCCAGAAATAGCCAATACACCTACTCCTCTAAATATACAAATGAACACCCGGACATCAAATACTTCCGTGTACGTACACTTTTCCATTCACGAACCCTGAGAAGCACATTACAGGCACTGTTCTCTCCGAACACCAGCCGAACTCGCACTGTCTCCGACATTTTGGCTCATCCGGGTCAAAGACCCTCTACAATAAGATGATTCATCCGGCACTCGGCCTATATAAAACATGATGACGGAGCCGACCGTGGCGCCCCAAGCGGAAACGGTGACGCTCGAGTCAAGGGAGACAATCTTCCACATACCAAAGACATTGTCAGCATAACAATTTACAGTGGATCGTGGAATCCTCTTATTGTGAACTTCAATTGAGGGACAGGAAAAAATTTCCACACTAAGCGGAATGTCACATTAAGAGGGTTGATTTCAGTCATACAATGAACTGAAGGGAAATTAAAAGGTTGTGGCTATTTCAGACACTGACTATAGAGCGAGCGCACTGCTTAATATTACATTACTCGTTCGTAGTACCTCGAACTTTTTCTGAACTCATCTTGGACAATTTTTATGCGAGATTTTAAATCAGACAAACATGAAAACCTTACTCCAACTAACTTTCAAAGAAGCCATTCCCGAATAATGAGGAAGTAAACACAGTATCTGTAGGCCTACTTTTGCTGGCCGAGCCGCTCGATGCGATAGTAGCGAGATAGAAGGATTTACTGAGTACGGTCATGGCTCATGCCGTGTAATTTTATGTTTATTACTATAGAATTGCATAGATCTACTGTAGTAGGGAAACACAAACAGATATTGTAAGCAAAAAAAATGCAGATTTCATGATTTCCGTATTGCTTGCGGTGAAAATAACTTGCCGTGTAAACAGCCTGCATGGTCACTAGATACACATTCACGTGCAAATAGCCTGGGCACTAGATACACGGTCACGTCCAAATAGACAACCAAATTAAAAACTGTTCACAATAACACGAAAACCACAATAACAGAGTTCACTATAAGTGGACTCCACTGTATCAACAAATTTAATAGAAAACTACATAACTAGTTTTCAACTTCAATAATGCTCATCTCCACAAAGCGAGTTGCCATGTGTCAACTGTCATGTTTGTAAAACCTACGTGCTTGCATTTTATTATGCTAGCTTTCCGGCATAGTGTTTGTAAGTTTTGTTTATCTTTATGACCTTTTTTTTCATTCCTGCTATGATCGGTTGCGTTTATTCATTGCGATGAAATGTTTTGGCCACTATTATTCACTATAATAAATTCCGCATGCATCATTAATTTAATACTCATCAACATTTTCGCAAACTAAAATTGTATGAATTCAGTTGCCAAAACTCTTCAACTCTGATTCAGAATCACTCAATTGTGATCAAGCCTCAAGGCGATATTTATCATCTAACGTGAATCATTCATTATCAAGACTGCTGATTTGCTGAGGTGCTGACGTGACTAAATCAGCAGATTTTCGAAAACAAATATCGGCACACCTACAAAAGCAAAAGCCACAAGCTTCCTCAACCAGTTCAGCAGATTTAGATTACACTTCAAGTTCTGTATTTTATTGCGCTTAGCTCAAAACACATTTATATAATCATTACTTACCTCTCTTTATTTTTCCACGGAAAACTAAAAAATGACTTCTGTGGACACGCATAGCGCGAGTTAACACAGTTAATCGCACTGCAATGGACACCTCCTTGCCTTGATTTCTTTTTCGTGGTCGACATTTTTGACCGGCTAATAACGACTATGACTTCTGTGGACACGCATAGCGCGAGTTAACACAGTTATTTGCACTGCAATGGTCACCTCCTGCCTTGATTTCTTCTTCGTGGTCGACATTTTTTACCGGCTAATCACCGTTACCGCTTGGTGGCGCGCGTGACCCTAATTTCGCCGGAAGTGACCGGATGAATCATCTTATTGTAGAGGGTCTTTGTCCGGGTCACTGCAGCGGGAAGCATCGAGGGTGCTC
>JAWQFJ010000837.1:12500-20000 GCA_034096865.1 Theodoxus fluviatilis | reverse complement strand
ACACCTGAAGAATGATCTCACACGAGAAAGCTGTGTCACCAAAGATGTCACTCACCTGAGAGTTTTGTGACATCTGAAAGATGATCTCACCAGAGAACTATGTGTCACCAGAGATGTCACTCACTTGAGAGTTCTGTGACACCTGAAGGATGATCTCACCAGAGAACTATATGTCACCAGAGAGGTCACTCACCTGAGAGCCCTCCACACGGAGGCAGCAAGCGGGAAGGCCGGGATGTCCTTGGACTTGTCGAAAGCCCAGTAGTAGGACGCGAAGGAGCCCGCCAGCACCATCTGGCCCAGCGCGAAGATGAAGTTGATCAGCCAGAGGAACATGAAGAGCAGGTAGAACTGCATGAAGATGATGTACCTGCAACAAGGACAGTGGCAAGTTTGCTCCCTGATGACAGCAATACTGTGCTATTGGACTTCAAGGGAAGCAAAGACGATTTTCACGGAAAGTAAATCTTTTACTTCAAGGAAAGCACAGACGATGTTGACATAAGGTAAACCTTTGACTTCAAGGAAAGCACAGACGATGTTGACGGAAAGGTAAATCTTTGACTTCAAGGAAAGCACAGACGATGTTGACGGAAAGATAAATCTTTGACTTCAAGGAAAGCACAGACGATGTTGACGGAAAGGTAAATCTTTGACTTCAAGGAAAGCACAGACGATGTTGACGGAAAGGTAAATCTTTGACTTCAAGGAAAGCACAGACGATGTTGACGGAAATATAAATCTTTGACTTCAAGGAAAGCACAGACGATGTTGACGGAAAGGTAAATCTTTGACTTCAAGGATAGCACAATTTCGACGGAAAGGTAAACGAGCATCAAGTTCTTGCACACTTTGAAAGGGAACTAAAATTCACAGCAGTTTTCTAGACGAGTACGAAAGAGATTTTGCAGAGTGTTTTTTTGTGCTTTTCCTTCTTTGTATTGATGTGATCTGGCTTTGATTTGTATATTTATTTGTTGTTGTTGTTGTTGTTGTCTTCTGCGTGTCACCTGCACATATGTTCCTTACTGTTGTACGTGAATACATTCTGTGAACCCGAGTCAGTTTTGACTGGCACAGTTCGCAATGAATGCGAAAGAGACTTGACCCTTCGCGTTACAGCATTGCGGCAAAAATAGTTCGTTCTGATACTATTTATCTCTCCACTTTTTACATAAATCATTCAGATATAAAAACTTGTGTCCATGTCAACGCAAACATGTTATTTTATCGAATAAACGCTTGTTTAGTGCCCCAACAAAGAGTGAGTTATGAGTTTTGTGCGAAATAGTCTTAGAACTACTTTAACGGCGTATGTCAGGGAGCAGATCGGCTATCCAACAAGCCTCTCATGTGACCTCCAATTGCATATTTCGGACGAAAACCTTCCATCACGTGATGTCACCTGGGCTAGAGACACTTTCGCCGGTACGCGAAGTCTCTAGTGGACTAGACTGACATGAATACACACTAGATACATCTAATACACACCAAGAAATTCAATTATCATGTGACGACCGTTGGACGAGGCAGAAGTTTATAAATAGAAACTCACTCAGTTCCGCCGTACTTGACGAATTCGCATATAGATCCTGCGATGGAATCATTCTGAAAATGCAAAACAAAACAAGTCAAACTCCAAACAAGCAAACGAATAAACGAACGAATGAACGAACGGATATGGAAACGAATGATGACGTGGACAAACAAGCGAATGAGAGTCTTTCGAAACATCACTCTGATATCACGTGAAGTAAGTAAAGAGTAGACTTTCGTTCAGACTAAAAAGTGACCGCACAGCAACTCACAAGACGGTCAAACTATCAAGCGAGAGAAAGAAAAGGCAGCCTTTTCTATGCATTCCACTGGAGAACGGTTTGTACATGTGGAGAGAGGTGAATCGGTCTACCTACAGATTGATAGCAGAGAGAAAGTTGAATCTCAGAGCATCACACGGAAGAGGAGCAAGCTACAAGCTACTCAAAGAGGAGCAAGCTACAAGCTACTCAAAGAGAAGCAACCTACAAGCTACTCAAAGAGGAGCAAGCTACAAGCTACTCAAAGAGGAGCAACCTACAAGTTACTCAAAGAGGAGCAACCTACAAGCTACTCAAAGAGGAGCAACCTACAAGCTACTCAAAGAGGAGCACGCTACAGGCTACTCAAAGAGGAGCAAGCTACAAATTACTCAAAGAGGAGCACGTTACAGGCTACTCAAAGAGGAACAAGCTACAATCTACTCAAAAAGGGGGAGCAAGCTTCAATCTACTCACGGAGAAGGAGCAAGCTACAATCTACTCAAAAAGGGGGAGCAAGCTACAATCTACTCACGGAGAAGGAGCAAGCTACAATCTACTCAAAAAGCAAGCTACAAGCTACTCACGGAGAAGGAGCAAGCTACAAGCTACTCAAAAAGGGGGAGCAAGCTACGAGCTACTCACGGTGGAGGAACAATCTACAGGCTACTCACGGTGGAGGAGCAAGCTACAAGCTACTCATGGAGGAGGAGCAAGCTACAGGCTACTCACGGAGGAGGAGCAAGCTACAAGCTACTCATGGTGGAGGAACAATCTACAGGCTACTTACGGTGGAGGAGCAAGCTACACGCTACTCATGGAGGAGGAGCAAGCTACAAGCTACTCACGGAGGAGGAGCAAGCTACAAGCTACTCATGGAGGAGGAGCAAGCTACAAGCTACTCATGGAGGAGGAGCAAGCTACAGGCTACTCACGGAGGAGGAGCAAGCTACAGGCTACTCACGGAGGAGGAGCAAGCTACAGGCTACTTACGGTGGAGGAACAATCTACAGGCTACTCACGGAGGGGGAGCAAGCTACAAGCTACTCATGGAGGAGGAGCAAGCTACAGGCTACTCAAAGAGGAGCAAGGTACAAGCTACTCACGGAGGAGGAGCAAGCTACAGGCTACTCACGGAGGAGGAGCAAGCGACAAGCTACTCACGGAGGAGGAGCAAGCTACATGCTACTCACGGAGGGGGAGCAAGCTACAAGCTACTCACGGAGGAGGAGCAAGCGACAAGCTACTCACGGTGGAAGAGCAAGCTACAGGCTACTCACGGAGGAGGAGCAAGCTACAGGCTACTCAAAGAGGAGCAAGGTACAAGCTACTCACGGAGGAGGAGCAAGCTACAGGCTACTCACGGAGGAGGAGCAAGCGACAAGCTACTCACGGAGGAGGAGCAAGCTACATGCTACTCACGGAGGGGGAGCAAGCTACAAGCTACTCACGGAGGAGGAGCACGCTACAGGCTACTCACGGAGGAGGAGCAAGTGACAAGCTACTCACGGAGGAGGAGCACGCTACAGGCTACTCACGGTGGAGGAGCAAGCTACAGGCTACTCACGGTGGAGGAGCAAGCTACAGGCTACACACGGTGGAGGAGCAAGCTACAGGCTACTGACGGAGGAGGAGCAAGCTACAGGCTACTCAAAGAGGAGCAAGCTACAGGCTACACACGGTGGAGGAACAATCTACAGGCTACTCACGGTGGAGGAGCAAGCTACAGGCTACACACGGTGGAGGAGCAAGCTACATGCTACTCACGGAGGAAGAGCACGCTACATGCTACTCACGGAGGAAGAGCACGCTACAGGCTACTCACGGAGGAAGAGCACGCTACAGGCTACTCACGGAGGAGCAGCAAGCTACAGGCTACTCACGGAGGAGGAGCAAGCTACAGGCTACTGACGGAGGAGGAGCAAGCTACAGGCTACTGACGGAGGAGGAGCAAGCTACAGGCTACACACGGTGGAGGAACAATCTACAGGCTACACACGGTGGAGGAGCAAGCTACAGGCTACACACGGTGGAGGAGCAAGCTACAGGCTACACACGGTGGAGGAGCAAGCTACAGGCTACTGACGGAGGAGGAGCAAGCTACAGGCTACTCAAAGAGGAGCAAGCTACAGGCTACACACGGTGGAGGAACAATCTACAGGCTACTCACGGAGGGGGAGCAAGCGACAAGCTACTCACGGAGGGGGAGCAAGCTACAGGCTACTCACGGTGGAGGAGCAAGCTACAGGCTACACACGGTGGAGGAGCAAGCTACAGGCTACTGACGGAGGAGGAGCAAGCTACAGGCTACTCAAAGAGGAAAAAGCTACAGGCTACACACGGTGGAGGAACAATCTACAGGCTACTCACGGAGGGGGAGCAAGCGACAAGCTACTCACGGAGGGGGAGCAAGCTACATGCTACTCACGGAGGGGGAGCAAGTGACAAGCTACTCACGGAGGAGGAGCAAGCTACAGGCTACTCAAAGAGGAGCAAGCTACAGGCTACACACGGTGGAGGAACAATCTACAGGCTACTCACGGAGGGGGAGCAAGCGACAAGCTACTCACGGAGGGGGAGCAAGCTACATGCTACTCACGGAGGGGGAGCAAGTGACAAGCTACTCACGGAGGAGGAGCAAGCTACAGGCTACTCAAAGAGGAGCAAGCTACAGGCTACACACGGTGGAGGAACAATCTACAGGCTACTCACGGAGGGGGAGCAAGTGACAAGCTACTCACGGAGGAGGAGCACGCTACAGGCTACTCACGGAGGAGGAGCAAGTGACAAGCTACTCACGGAGGAGGAGCAAGCTACAGGCTACTCACGGAGGAGGAGCAAGCTACAGGCTACTCACGGAGGAGGAGCAAGTGACAAGCTACTCACGGAGGAGGAGCACGCTACAGGCTACTCACGGAGGAGGAGCAAGTGACAAGCTACTCACGGAGGAGGAGCACGCTACAGGCTACTCACGGAGGAGGAGCAAGTGACAAGCTACTCACGGAGGAGGAGCAAGTGACAAGCTACTCACGGAGGAGCGGCAAGCTACAGGCTACTCACGGTGGAGGAACAATCTACAGGCTACACACGGTGGAGGAACAATCTACAGGCTACTCACGGTGGAAGAGCAAGCTACAAGCTACTCACGGAGGAGGAGAAGCAAGCTACAAGCTACTCACGGAGGAGGAGGAGCAAGCTACAGGCTACTCACGGAGGAGGAGGAGCAAGCTACAGGCTACTCACGGAGGAGGAGGAGCAAGCTACAAGTTACTCACTGAGGAGGAGAAGCAAGCTACAAGCTACTCACGGAGGAGGAGAAGCAAGCTACAAGCTACACACGGTGGAGGAACAATCTACAGGCTACTCACGGAGGAGGAGAAGCAAGCGACAAGCTACTCACGGAGGAGGAGAAGCAAGCTACAGGCTACTCACGGAGGAGGAGCAGCAAGCTACAGGCTACTCACGGAGGAAGAGCAAGCTACAAGCTACACACGGTGGAGGAACAATCTACAGGCTACTCACGGAGGAGCAGCAAGCGACAAGCTACTCACGGAGGAGGAGAAGCAAGCTACAAGCTACTCACGGAGGAGGAGAAGCAAGCTACAAGCTACTCACTGAGGAGGAGAAGCAAGCTACAAGCTACTCACGGAGGAGGAGAAGCAAGCGACAAGCTACTCACGGAGGGGGAGCAAGCTACATGCTACTCACGGAGGAGGAGAAGCAAGCTACAAGCTACTCACGGAGGAAGAGCAAGCGACAAGCTACTCATGGAGGAGGAGCAAGCTACAGGCTACTCACGGAGGAGGAGAAGCAAGCTACAAACTACCCATGGAGGAGGTGCAAGCTACAAACTACCCATGGAGGAGGAGCAAGCGACAAGCTACTCACGGAGGAAGAGCAAGCGACAAACTACCCATGGAGGAGGAGCAAGCGACAAGCTACTCACGGAGGAGTAGCAAGCTACATGCTACTCATGGAGGGGGAGCAAGCTACAAGTTACTCACTGAGGAGGAGAAGCAAGCTACATGCTACTCACGGAGGGGGAGCAAGCGACAAGCTACTCACGGAAGAGGAGCAAGCTACATGCTACTCACGGAGGAAGAGCAAGCGACAAGCTACTCACGGAAGAGGAGCAAGCTACATGCTACTCACGGAGGGGGAGCAAGCTACAAGTTACTCACGGAGGAGGAGAAGCAAGCTACAAACTACCCATGGAGGAGGAGCAAGCGACAAGCTACTCACGGAGGAAGAGCAAGCTACAAACTACCCATGGAGGAGGAGCAAGCGACAAGCTACTCACGGAGGAAGAGCAAGCTACAGGCTACTCACGGAGGAGGAGAAGCAAGCTACAAACTACTCATGGAGGGGGAGCAAGCGACAAGCTACTCACGGAGGAGTAGCAAGCTACATGCTACTCATGGAGGGGGAGCAAGCTACAAGTTACTCACTGAGGAGGAGAAGCAAGCTACATGCTACTCACGGAGGGGGAGCAAGCGACAAGCTACTCACGGAGGAGAAGCAAGCTACATGCTACTCACGGAGGAAGAGCAAGCGACAAGCTACTCACGGAGGAGGAGCAAGCTACAGGCTACTCACGGAGGAAGAGCAAGCTACAAGCTACTCACGGAGAAGGAGCAAGCTACAAGCTACTCACGGAGGAGGAGCAAGCGACAAGCTACTCACGGAGGAGGAGCAAGCGACAAGCTACTCACTGAGGAGGAGCAAGCTACATGCTACTCACGGAGGAAGAGCAAGCTACAAGATACTCACGGAGGAGGAGGAGCAAGCTACAGGCTACTCACGGAGGAGGAGCAAGCGACAAGCTACTCACGGAGGAGGAGCAAGCGACAAGCTACTCATGGAGGAAGAGCAAGCTACAAGATACTCACGGAGGAGGAAGAGCAAGCTACAAGATACTCACGGAGGAGGAGGAGCAAGCTACAAGATACTCACGGAGGAAGAGGAGCAAGCTACAAGATACTCACGGAGGAGGAGCAAGCGACAAGCTACTCACTGAGGAGGAGCAAGCTACAAGCTACTCACGGTGGAAGAGCAAGCTACAAGCTACTCACGGTGGAAGAGCAAGCTACAGGCTACTCACGGAGGAGGAGCAAGCTACATGCTACTCACGGAGGAAGAGCAAGCTACAAGCTACTCACGGAGGAGGAGCAAGCTACAAGCTACTCACGGTGGAAGAGCAAGCTACAAGCTACTCACGGAGGAGGAGCAACCTACAAGCTACTCACGGAGGAGGAGCAAGCTACAGGCTACTCACGGAGGAGGAGAAAGCTACAGGCTACTCACGGAGGAGGAGAAAGCTACAAGTTACTCACGGAGGAGGAGGAGCAAGCTACAAGTTACTCACGAAGGAGGAGGAGCAAGCTACAGGCTACTCACGGAGGGGGAGCAAGCTACAAGCTACTCACGGTGGAAGAGCAAGCTACAAGCTACTCACGGAGAAGCTGCAAGCTACAAGTTACTCACGGAGGAGGAGGAGCAAGCTACAGGCTACTCACGGAGGAGGAGCAAGCTACAGGCTACTCACGGAGGAGGAGCAAGCTACAAACTACCCATGGAGAAGGAGCAAGCTACAAACTACCCATGGAGAAGGAGCAAGCTACAAACTACCCATGGAGAAGGAGCAAGCTACAAACTACCCATGGAGGAGGAGCAAGCTACAAGCTACTCATAGAGGAGGAGCAAG
>JAWQFJ010000837.1:5000-7500 GCA_034096865.1 Theodoxus fluviatilis | reverse complement strand
TCGTCGTCGTCGTCGTCGTTGTTGTTATTGTCGTCGCCGTTGTTGTCGTTGTCATCGTCTTGTTGTTGTCGTCGTCTTGTTGTTGTCGTCGTCTTGTTGTTGTCGTCGTCTTGTTGTTGTTGGCGTCGTCGTCTTGTTGTTGTCGTCGTCTTGTTGATGTCGTCTTGTTGTTGTTGTCGTCGTCTTGTTGTTGTGGTCGTCGTCGTCTTGTTTTTGTTGTTGTCGTCGTCTTGTTGTTTTTGTTGTCGTCGTCGTCTTGTTGTTGTCGTTGTCTTGTTGTTGTCGTCGTCGTCTTGTTGTTGTTGTCGCCGTCGTCTTGTTGTTTTTGTTGTTGTCGTCGTCTAGTTGTTGTCGTCGTCTTGTTGTTGTTGGCGTCGTCGTCTAGTTGTTGTCGTCGTCTTGTTGTTGTCGTCGTCTTGTTGTTGTTGGCGTCGTCGTCTTGTTATTGTCGTCGTCTTGTTGTTGTCGTCGTCTTATTATTGTTGTCATCGTCTTGTTGTTGTCATCGTCATCTTGTTATTGTCATCGTCATCTTGTTGTCGTCGTTGGCTTGTTGTTGTAGTCGTCGTCTTGTTGTCGTCGTTGGCTTGTTGTTGTCATCGTCTTGTTGTTGTCATCGTCATCTTGTTGTCGTCGTTTTGTTGTTGTTGCCGTCGTCGTCTTGTTGTTGTCGTCGTCATCTTGTTGTTGTCGTCTTGTTGTTGTCGTCGTCTTGTTGTTGTTGTCGTCTTCTTGTTGTTGTCGTTGTCATCGTCTTGTCATTGTTATCGTCGTCTTGTTGTTGTTGTCGTCGTCTTGTTGTTGTCGTCGTCTTCTTGTTGTTGTCGTTGTCATCGTCTTGTCGTTGTCGTCGTCGTCTTGTTGTTGTCGTCGTCTTCTTGTTGTTGTCGTTGTCATCGTCTTGTTGGTGTCGTCGTCGTTTTGTTTTTTTTTGTCGTCGTCTTGTTGGTGTCGTCGTCGTCTTGTTGTTGTTGTCGTCGTCTTGTTATTGTTGTCGTTTTGTTGCTGTTGTTGTCGTCTTGTTGTTGTTGTCATCGTCTTGTTGTTGTCGTCTTGTTGTTGTTGTCGTCGTCTTGTTGTTGTTGTCGTCGTCTTGTTGTTGTCGTCGTCTTCTTGTTGTTGTCATCGTCTTGTTGTTGTCGTCGTCTTCTTGTTGTTGTCGTCGTCGTCGTCTTGTTGTTGTCGTCTTGTTGTTGTCGTCGTCGTCGTCTTGTTGTTGTTGGCGTCTTGTTGTTGTTGTCGTCTTGTTGTTGTCGTCGTCGTCGTCTTGTTGTTGTCGTCGACTTGTTGTTGTTGTCGTCTTGTTGTTGTCGTCGTCGTCGTCTTGTTGTTGTTGGCGTCTTGTTGTTGTTGTCGTCTTGTTGTTGTCGTCGTCGTCGTGTTGTTGTTGTCGTCGTCTTGTTGTTGTTGTCGTCGTCTTGTTGTTGTCGTCGTCTTGTTGTTGTTGTCGTCGTCTTGTTGTTGTTGTCGTCGTCTTGTTGTTGTTGTCGTCTTGTTGTTGTCGTCGTCTTGTTGTTGTTGTCGTCGTCTTGTTGTTGTCGTCGTCTTGTTGTCGTCGTCGTCTTGTTGTTGTCGTCGTCTTGTTGTTGTTGTTGTCGTCGTCGTCTTGTTGTTGTTGTCGTCGTCTTGTTGTTGTTGTCGTCGTCGTCTTGTTGTTGTCGTCGTCTTGTTGTTGTCGTCGTTGTCTTGTTGTTATCGTCGTCTTGTTGTTGTTGTTGTCGTCGTCGTCGTCGTCTTGTTGTTGTCGTCTTGTTGTTGTCGTCTTGTTGTTGTCGTCTTGTTGTTGTTGTCGTCGTCGTCTTGTTGTTGTTGTCGTCTTGTTGTTGTCGTCGTCGTCGTCTTGTTGTTGTCGTCTTGTTGTTGTCGTCGTCATCTTGTTGTTGTTGTCGTCTTGTTGTTGTCATCGTCTTCTTCTCTGTCGTTGTCTCGTAGCCGAATTAAGACTGAGCAACCACTCCAGTTTCATGGTATCTTCCTTATGCCCATCAGCCCGCTCATCCTCCTCTCTGTCGATAGTGTATAGAGTTAGTGGCCGCGTAGAAAGTGAAGTTTGCATAGCTGCATGCTCAGTAACGTTAGCCCAAAGCAAGCGAAGACACAGAGGTGTGTGTGCGATTTGAGCAGCTGTTAACAGGTGGAAAGTCGAAAACATAAAAGGAAACACCCTCACCTTTATTTTTGTCTGGCTTTTTAAATTATACACACGGCTGCAGTACAAGGTTTAAATGTCACAATTAACTTTACACATGCACGCAAATTTCTTTTAAATTTCAATTTATCTCCTGCAGATTCATTGCGACTTCAACATATCAGTCCATTAAACCCACCCTTATGAGTATGTTCAGATTTTCAACAGGAGTTTCCACTTACACCAGAATGAGCCACCAGGCGGCGATGATGTCCTTGTAGACAAGTTCCCCAAAGTTGTACACCTGGTAAAACAGCGCTAGGTAGCTGAAAATAAAGTATTAAAAAAGTTTACACTTCGCTGCCCGTGATG
>JAWQFJ010000836.1:5000-7500 GCA_034096865.1 Theodoxus fluviatilis | reverse complement strand
ATGGAGAAATAGGGGTTTATTGAAATATCGTGACAATGTGGGATGTTTTACTGGCTGCAACCTTGTGTCGTTAGCTTTGGTTCAACGTCTACGACGGGCCAAAAGCAGAAAGACAAAAAATATTTACAGGAACTTCCCAACCCTTCAAACTTGTTTTAAATTAATGCGATATTCCGTGACGGAGAAATGGGAAAAGACGCCGTGGTTGCAACAGGCAGCGCTTACCGTCGTACTTGATATTTCCGTCCAGATCCACCTGGATGTCCGTAAGTTTCATGATTTCATCAATCTGCTCGTCGTCTAATCTCTCCCCTGAAAAGACGACACCCCAGATAAAGGCAATGTAGAGGTAATGGAAACACACGACAGTGTATTGCTCAAATCTTTTTCTCGGCTCTCATATTGTTTTGCACTTTACATTTCCGATCATCGGGCGATTGAATCTTTTTTCTTGACACCTGAAGACAGACATGCAAACAGAACGCACATAGTCCAGTACCAGCTGCAGCTCGAGCCTCTATGGATAACGGCCGCTTTGAGGATGAATCGCGCTACATGCACACTGTGCCGTTACTGTTATCTCAGGTAAGCGTTACATGCACACTGTGTCTTTGCTGTTATCTCAGGTAAGCGTTTGGAGGGAGGCGTAGGAGCTAAGCACCTTGTCCAAGGTGTGCAGTCCTGAGACCTGAGCAGCTGTGGACACTGATGCAACATCAATGAAAACAATGTAGCAGAAAACTATGATTAATTAGTTTAACCGGTGAAATGAGAAGAATGCAGTTTTATCTGATACGTTATCCTCCCGTTTGAAGCCGGGCGGAAGCTCTGCAAAACCTACGCTGGAATGGCTTCTATTTTTTCTTGTTGCGTGCGATGTATACTCTTTTCTCTGTCATATTCACGACCCTTCCGTAAAAAGGCTGCCAAGCATCGTTCCTAAGTGTGGCGAGACTAGTTGTTCATTTTACTGGGATATTCGTGACCTGATCCAGGAAAACGGCACACCAAAATTGGATTTAAAGAGTTTTATTCAATGAAAACCTATTTTAAAACCGTACAACTGTAAATTAGTGCATGAATGATAGAAATAGGATAATTTCACATTAAGCCATTGTAGATTGTAGTCCACTACCCGCAACGTTGTCGTTGTCGTTGTCGTCAAGACGACACAGAGTGTAAATAAACACTAAGTAACGAGGGTCAAATGCGTTTTACAAAGTTATTTTATAACAGGACTTAATTAGTGAGCGGAACAAGCACGGAAAAGATTGACGATTTCAAATTTACGTATATTGCATCATTTAGGAAGCTGTGAGTGATTTCTTAGATATGGTCATGGTCACATACATGTATTTGAAGCTGTCAGTCTTCTTAGCATAGGTGCAGACAAGTTTTGTTACATCCCCCCAAAAAAACAACAACAACAAACAAACAAACCATAAGAAAAAACAACCAGGACACAAATTAGTAAGTTTAGAAACTAAATGTTGATAACACTAAGCCTACTGGATGCAACGAGTCTTGAGTAATATGAGTGAACAATGATGTAGTTTCGTTCCGTGTACACCAATCCAAGACGTAGCAAATCCGCCTAAAGAGATGCTTTAAAATATTGGAGCAAGGGAGGTAACTCCAAAATTATTTCAGGAACAATCCCATTCCCGTAGTGAGCAACTCGTATGAGTATAGCTTTTAAAATGCCTGAGAGCTACTGGGTTTATAAGTAGTTTTCGTCACAGCTATATCCACCTTGAAAAAAACTTTTAATACAGATCTGCTTCTGTATAAATCGCTGTAGAGGAAGAAAAGGTTACATTAAACAATTCTGTGAGAATTCGAGTTTACATGTTAATTTTTACCACATCCATCTACTGAAACAAGCATCTACACAAGCCTGCTGCTGTGCAAGTCATTGGTATGAGCAATGTAGTGCATTTGTAACTGCGCCTTTATAAATGTATGTTCTTATATTTCATCTGTCGACCAGTCTACATATTCTGTGGTGTCTAAATGGTTGTAGCTCGTTTATCTTATAATATACAGTCTTCTCTACGACGTTTTCCTGCTACACGTCTGTCAATTGATCAACCCGATTAGGCATTGTGATAATCGGAGCAGAGATGCCTTTGTGCATGCAATTAAATGAAACCTGTCAGCAACTGTTTCCCGTTTTTGGAACACTGTCTGCGAAGCAGCTGTCAAGTCATCTTACTTATCTATCCATATGTGCGCCCGATTACACCCCCTTTTTTTCTCTCTCTCCCTCTGCACGCGCACGAGCGTGTGTGTGTGGTATTGTGTGTGTATGTGTGTGCGCGCGTGTGTACGTGTGTTTGTGTGTGAGTGTGTGCATGAGTGTGTACATACTTGTCTGCCTACTCGCCTTTCTCTTTTCTGCTCACATGTTCAAAAAGAAGGTGTCGTGCCCCTTTATCCAGTTACCATCGCTAAAAGGCAACTTCGCTGTACCCCAAAGATGTCTAGAGGCACTTGTGCC
>JAWQFJ010000835.1:58352-69211 GCA_034096865.1 Theodoxus fluviatilis | reverse complement strand
AAGCTCCTCACTGCTCGTCAGGAAAGACTGACCGGAACAGGTGTGTCTTAAGGGAGGTTTTGAACTGGGACATGGAATCAGAGTGACGGACAGGGAAAAGTAGGTTATTCCACGTTACATCGCAACGGGAAAGAGGTGGGGCGACAAAAAGGGTAGAAATCAGCGCGTGGGTCTCTGGAAATCGGAGAGCCGAACCTCAAACATCCGAGGTCGTCGTGAGTCCTGCAAGATTGCAGAAAGCCCGCTGACACGCAGGTAGTGGCACAGGGAGCACGCACTTGGCTGCGCTTGCCACGGGGAAATTACTACACCTGACAATTATTACAGTTTACTCATGCTAGAACAAAACCAACATTAAAAGTACAAAACTGGTGATGGGTCACTCTGGACAAAAGTGCACCTTGTCACACTTGCATGCCCGTGAAATTGATGAGGTGAATGAAGCAAACAGTTCTGGGGGGAAAATCTTTTTGGTTTGTTCCCTTGTAGGAGACACGTTCTCATTTAAAAGGCATAGCCATTGATCAAAGTAAAAATGCAAAAACAAACGAACGAACGAACGAACGAACAAAGAAACAAACGAACAAACAAACAAACAAACATATAAAAACCCAACTGACAAATTGTCAGTTTTGATATCGTTGCTGGCGTGCAATTGTGAAATGAGAATACACATCTGTGTCTGTGTTGAGGTGAAAATTCCCAACAGACAAGACTGCTGGTCTCTGCGGCAAAATAAACACGGTGTCAATGGGCACTGTGTTTGCCTCTGTAACAGACCCAGAGAAAATGAGTCTAAGCTCTGCGGGCTAGATCGAAATCCCATCCGGTATACGGTAGCGAGAGACTGAGTCGCGGGCAACAACAGCTGCCGCCACACGATGTCCCTCTTTGGAACCACCTGTGTATATAAGGGATTTAAATCTGCATCATTTTATCAAATCTCCTGGAACCAACTTTGATAAATGTGAGTGAGAGCGTCACTCTTTACACATTCAGTTAGATTTGATAAAACAACTTGCTCCTGAGTCCTTAGCAGTCGATCTAAATATACTCACAATTTCACACAAACGCGAGCGCGTGCACCATCCACCCCCAGCCCCCACCCCCATTCCCACCCCCACCCCCATTCCCACCCCCACTCTCACACTCACATACACTTGCTTCGTTTTATTTCTCCAGAAACTAGTCAACTCCCATTTCAATCATGAAACGCACGCAGTGTTGCCAGGGCAACGATAGTCGACGCCATGTGGGCTTGGACGAATGGAGTGTGCACAAGCTATATGGCCTTCCATCGGTATGACGGTAAGCACGTGTACAGTTAACAGTGTGTGTGTGCGCGTGTGCGTATGTGTGTATGCATGTGTGTGTATGTATGTATGCATGTGTATGTGTGTGTGTGTATGTGTATGTAGATATATGTGCGTGTGTGTGTGTGTGTGTGTGTGCGCGCACGCGTGTATATGTGTGTGCATGTATGTGTGTGTATGTATGTGTGTGTGTGTATGTGTGTGTGCGTGCGTGCGTGCGTGCGTGCGTGCGTGCGTGCGTGTGAGTGCGTGCGTGTGTGTGTGCGCGCGCGCGCATGCGAAAGCGTGTGTAATGTGCACATGGTGATCTTGTGTGTGTGTGTGTGTGTGTGTGTGTGTGTGTGTGTGTGTGTGTGTGTGTGTGTGTGTGTGTGAGTGTGTGTGTGAGTGTGTGTGTGTGTGTGTGTGTGTGTGTGTGTGTGTGTGTGTGTGTGTGTGTGTGTGTGTGTGTGCATGTGCATCTATGTGCATGCGCCTATATGAATGCATGAACGTAAATTAATAAGATGTCCATGCTAAGAATGATTATGTATGCATGTTTGTGTGTTCGCACTAGTGCAGGTGAGGATGTGTGCATTGTGCGCGCGCACGCATGTGTATGTGCATGTATGTCTGAATGTAGTTGTGAACGCGCGCGTGTGTACGCGCGGGCGCGATATGATATTTACTGAACAAAATGATTTCAAACGTTCGTAATCACCAGATTCATCATGTGTAGAAACCAGTCTCATAACATTTCTGGGCCGTTAGAAGCAGAGTAAAGAAAACTTGTGTGGGAAAAGTTATACATGTAGTTTGTATATCAATGGACTGCAAATGACATTAGCAAATGACTGACAGATCTGTGGAAGATGGTCATTGCTAGGGTTGATTACCTTGTCTGAAGAGAGGGTTATCTATAAAAAAAGTATCATAGTCGTCAGTTGTCTTCTCCATTTCAAGGGAGCACGGCTGTGCGGGTGGTGCTTGTTCTTGTCACCAACGGAAACACAATGCAGGCACAGATGCCACGATGCACACATAATCATTCAAGAGCTTAGGTTCTACGCCGTTGAGGGTTTTTATCCCCACACTGCAGTAACTAATGAATTTGCCTGATCTAGCGTTGACACTCCCTGTTCATGTTTCCAAGCTGTTGTAAATCACGCGTGATGGGACCATTCAGACCATGGAAGTCTTCCACTGCGTCAATATATTTCACAGCTGTGAGAGATGGAAAATCGTTAACACTCCCTGATCATGTTTCCAAGCTGTTGTAAATCACGCGTGATGGGACCATTCAGACCATGGAAGTCTCCACTGCGTCAATATATTTCACAGCTGTGAGGGATGGAAAATCCATCAGTTCGTTCCGCTCTGACAGTCTTCATCTGCGTGGATCTAGCATGACGTCCATGCATATCCTGAGGTCTGTCATATCTTGCTCCCCTGTCCCATGAAATCTTTAAGGTCCTACTCCGGTGTATCCATGGCAACAGTGACGTACTTGAAGCCGATTCCCTCTGTGCTGCTTTGGGAAACCTGGCAGAAAACGTCATGCTGAACGATTGAGGTGGATGGGAGCACACGTCCAACTTATTCACGGAAGATGAACAGACAATCTTTGAAAAAACTTTTACAAGATACAAGATACAAGATTCAAGATACTTTATTGTCCTCATTGTTACAAGGAAATTTGTTTTGTCGGTGGCAAAAACATAATACATACATAATACATACATACAAAAAAAGAAACGTACAAGAAGTTCAACACTAATTAACTCAATCACAGCGCTCAAGTTATGGTGTCCACACACTAATCATAGGCCATAAAATAAGATAGCATGCAATTGTATCATAATTTATTACTCTAACAAAGGTAATAACACCATGTTACTTCATCACAAATTTAACCATTGTAAATATACATACTAATCACGCGCATCAGATATAGTAAACAGAGAGACACAATAAGATAGGACACATTTAGGACTACATCATAGGCAATTCAATTTAATAGAGAAGCATTCTACATCGCAACAAGTAATCACATAAGGAACAAAAAGACACAAGCATGCACATCAAACAACCGTCGTCACGCAATCACACATACCCGATCTTCAACCATAACACATGTACAAGAGCCCCCACCCCACCCACCCCCACCCCCCACCCCCACACACACATCATGTTCTTCATCCTGCATCACAACACAATCACAGGAAAGACCAACAAGAGACAGGCATGCACATCAACAACCACACTCACACAGCATACATACACGATCATCAACGCATAACGCATGCACTCCACACACACACACACACACACACACACACACACACACACACACACACACACACACACACACACACACACACACACTCACATGTTCATCCTTGTTGGCACAGACATAGTTCACACCGTCCAGAGTCCTTCCTGTCACAGTTCACAGCACTACAAGTCCTCATAGTCCCAGTTCACATTACTCCAATCCTCCGTCATAAGTCACATCATTCCTGGTCACATAGTCAGAGCTCTCATCACTCATCCTCACAGACACAGTTCACATCACCACTCCTGGTCCAACAGTCACGTCACGTCTCACAACAATCTTCATGCATACTACCCATTCACCGGGACTCGTTGAAGAGACAGATGGCTGTCGGGAGGAACGATTCCCTCATGCGGTTTGTTCTGGCAGGCCAGCACCTCAGGCGACGTGAGGACTCACGAGTGGGTTCGCATGACGCGAATGCCTGGTGCAGAGGGTGGCGGTCGTCGGAGCGAATCTTGCCCATCTTCCTCAGGGCCACAGTGGGGTAACGATCGCTGAGAGGCTGGAGGTCGGAGCCAATGATGGCACCGGCTTTCTTCAGGACCTTCTCCAGCCTCTCCATGTCGCCCTTCCTCACACTGCTGTGGTAACACAGCTGGTTGAGGGAGTCGACGCTCTGAATCGTCGCCTGGTAGAAGATGTGGATTTTCAGAAAAATATACAATATATCCATGTGAGCAGAATTATTTAAACACTATTTCAACATAATTATTTCCACTTCGACTTTGTATCAAACCACAGAAATGGCGAGTGATATGGACCGGGTGTAAACTGCCAATAATTTCTGCCGACAAAAATGGTGATTTCTCAAGAAGAAGCGTTCAGTAATGTTCATACCCGTATCTGTACTGTGTTGTGTGAACATGTCTGCCTGTAATTGTTTCATTACATTCCAATTTTCTATACTACATTTTGTGGGGAACCACAGCGGGACAATGCTTTTGTTCCGTGCAAAGTTATCGAATCATGGGAAAGGTCTTTTATCATCCTTGTAGAAAAAATGATTAATTATTGGATGAATAATTGTGAGTTTCGTAATTTGGTGTTATTTGTTTAGTAATGTATCTAATCTAGTGTACTATGTTTCATTGTGTTGTCCTGTTCTGCACTGCTTTGTTTTGTGCTGAACCATACTTTATCACGTTGTGCTACTGCTGTGTATTGTATTGCACTGAATTGTATCACTGTCTGCCGTCGGATTGAAACTCATTCCACTGTGCTCTATTGCATTCAGTCATATCATGCTGTTTCGTGTTGTGGTCTGCTATCATTCTGTTGTATTGCAAGCACAATAATCGGGTTGCCCCAAATTGTCCCTACAAAGTTTCAGCAATGTGGTGCAACTTGAGGGCGGAAGCCTAAGGACCTCCTCACACATGGCAAGATTTCTGGCAGCTATGGCATTTCCATGGGAAATATCGCGCTCGCAAGTTACAAAAACAGTTTACTGTTGAGTTGCCGCCAAATAGGTACACGCTCAATTCCTTCATATCCCTCTGATTATTTTCTCGATTATCCAATTAGATGGCTTCTTGCTTGTGACTAAGTAATAGAGGGATGTCCATCCACGTGCCCTAAAGGCAGCTTACCCTCGCTCGATTCGAAACTTCTGTGGCATCTGCTACTTCGTCTGTCAGTTGTAGGATGTCCTGACGCCTAAGTATGAACTTCTTGTACAGTTCTACATTACTGTATCTTTCTGATAATTATGTGAATTTTATTGCAAAAACCCTGTTGTCATCACAAGATGCACAGCTGACTCATAAAAAAATATCTAACACCACCCGTGTTAAACTATCGGTCGGATAGCGGCGTTAATAACGAATCTAGGGTGCGATTTTCACCTCAAGGTTTTTCTCGTTTTGTTAGTGGGGTTCTGGTTGGTTGGGGAGTTGTACATCCAAAGAAGTACCACAATCACTATTAGCATGATGATATGGGGAAAGTTGGAATGACATTTATCAACACACTAATCCTTGTATGAGAGTACACGTGGTCTAATGGTAGTGTTGTCACCTACTATGCAGAAGTCTTGGGGTCATTTACCGGCCGATACTTTTTCCCCCCAGTTCTCCTTTAGCTTTTTTCCGGACTCAGAGAAACGTTTCTGTCTTTCCAGAAAAACTTGCCACCCGTGAGGACGCCTTGAGCTCCAGCACTCCAATGAAAGTGACCTTCAGACAGCATGCGTGTCAGCAGTGCTGGCTATTGTGGAAGCAGCTGCCACGGCTCCTCTGCCTCAGGAGATCATCTGTTGCAGCGCATCGATACTTGCAAGATGCGCCAGCCGCGGTGGAAAGATGTACGAAGCGTGTATTGTTGCTGCTGAAAGCTGGAACCTTCATGGAGAAATATCACGTCAGAAATGATTGAACAAACGTTTCGTAAACTTGAAAATCGTCGCATGCACAATTTCGTCGTCACTTCGCCTTATTTAAGTGACCTTCAGAGAAAGGATGGATGATCGATTTTTTAACATATGGTGGGTGGTTGAGGAAGTGTACAAAGCAATCCAGACAACAAGATCGGCTTCTAGCATAGCCATTGATCTGAATGGAAAGCAAACATAGTTAGGGGCTCTACAGCCTACGCTCTGCATGCAGCAACATGTCCTGCTAACCCGCAAACACGTGCGGAGGTCTGCCTGCCATTGCAAGCAAGGAATCCACGAATGGTATTCATAGATTTTTTTCTTAAGCCCAACACATAGTGATGAAAATATGTTTATTCACTTAAAAATGATCATTCATTTAGATGGAAATATAATGCCCCTGTAAGCAACTGCTTTTCCCCTTTTTTCTGGCATTTGTCCTTTACCTCTTCTGATGTGACTTTTTAACCCGAACGTTTCAAAGTGTTTACGATTTATAAACACTGCTTTCATATTTAGAACTTGAGGTCTTAAAATAGCCTACAAGACTCAGAGGCCCTAAAACATCATCCATCCATCCTGTCTTCCTTTCATCCATCAATTATTAATTCATCCATCCATCCATCCATCCATCCATCCATCCATCCATCCATCCATCCATCCATCCATCCATCCATCCACCCGCTCAACCTCGATATCCTTTCCCTGCCTCAGAAGCTCGGAAAATATTGCAACATCAGGAATATCAAGTACGGACATTGGGAATAGGAAGAACATTTTCTTTGTGTTGACATTCAGCAGAGGTACGAAGAAAAGTTCCCGAGTGAGGACATCAAATAGAAGAAGCAGCAAGACTCCTTTGTGTTGAGATCCTGTAGGAGTTAAAAGAAAGCATCCTCCGGGTTGGTATTTCACACGAGCAGGAAGAAGACACTGTGTGTGCAGAACTTCAATACGAACCTAAATGAAACGTCTGTTGTGTTGACATTCAGTCGGAGTAGAGAGATCCTTTGCATCGAGGCCCCCGTGGGGTGAAAGGTCAGACCTACCGCATCTCCCTACGCCAGTTGTAAAAGACGAGCAAGAAGAAATCATGACAGGCGCTCTTTCTCCAACCTGCTCCGATGCCTTACATAATAAAATATGCCTTCAATGGCTTATAGGCGGTAACGCTCCGTTCAGTCATTCATGTCCATGCATCTAGAATCAGTGGGAATAGAAAGAAATGCACCTGTGTGCGGTCATTAGTAGGAGTAGAAAGGGGGTAAAGGGGATGTGGGGTGGGGACGTGAAATCGATGTGTTGACACAGAGTGCGAGCAAGAAGAAAAGATCCTTTGTACAGTCTTTCAGTAGGCGAGGGAAGCAATACTCTGCTTTGAGATGCAGTGGCAGCGAATGAAAGCAAACAACCTACAGTACGTATTACACAGATGACCCATGTTTGGAAGGAAGGTCGTCCTTGTGGCAGTGCATGAACAAAAAGGCTACTGTGCGAAAAACGGTTTTCGAGTTCAGTCATCAGCGCTCGAAGTCACTTATAGATATCCTTGATATTTACGTCACTGTAAAATTTTAATATATGATTTCCTCTATGAACGCGCTTTTTTCTGGAATATGCATAAATAAATTAATTAATGATTTTGTGATTGAAGTACACTGGTCCGCAAAATTTAATTGCCGACCCTTGTTATCAGTAGCTTTACAAATATTTATTTTACACTGAGACAACGACGCTGAAAATGACGCAAGGTGGGCTACGCTGCAACTTTATTTATTGCTGCTAGTGCCCAAACCTCCGCGGGTTAGCGGTTCGACCCCCAACGTGGGCAGTATTTCTTTTTTTCTTTCTTTTTTAGACCAGGTAAAAGATGGTAGGTTCAGCATCAGCAGTTTTTATTGTCTGAGCTTAGACACCGAAACGTATCAGCCTAAGAGAGAGAGAGAGAGAGAGAGAGAGAGAGAGAGAGAGAGAGAGAGAGAGAGAGAGAGAGAGAGAGAGAGACGGACGGACAGACAGACAAACAGGCAGGGACAGACAGGGACAGAAAAAGACAGACAGACGGAGAGAGGAAAAGAGAAGAGAGAGAGAGAGAGAGAGAGAGAGAGAGAGAGAGAGAGAGAGAGAGAGAGAGAGAGAGAGAGATCAGTTAACGACGATTGGATGCTGATGAAAGGGGAGGAGCTTGGATAATGGCAATTATTGGCTGGTTTAAAGAAAGGAGGGGCTTGTAAGACGACTGCCATTGGCTGTAAACTATATACTGTTTAGTACTGCGACAGGATTCTACGGGTGCGACATTTCCACGGCTTTCAGTATTAAATCATGTCGCTGCGACACAATTTCACGGCGACACGATTTAATACAACATAGGCATTGCCGTTGAGCAAAGGTGTTGTCAGCGGAGCCAAAAACGTTGCAAATTCACGAGAATTTTACAAAGTTTAGTCGAGTTTCGCTGAAGAAGCAATGTCACTGCAGGTTTCTGGCATATTGCACGTGCAAGCCATGTCCCTAGTGACCACTGTTCAGCAAAAGTTACAAACCAACGGGTATTTAAGGGCCGCAACCAGGGCTCTCAATAATCATGCCTCCACGACATAGACTCAACACTTGATCGTGGACGAGCGCTGGAGTGGTTTCAGGATGGAACTCCCGGCCGAGAAGTCGCCAGACGGCTTGGAGTGAGCCACTCTGTCATTCAACGCCTGCACGAACGCTTCCAGGCCACCGGAAGTGCTGATGAACGGCCCCGCTCCGGACGCCCACGAGCAACGAGCCGGCGCGAAGACCGTTATCTTCAACTTTTGGCGCTGCGTGACCGAACAATCACTGCCAGGACCCTGAGAGTCACCCTGAGGACGGCCACCAACGTTACCATCTCCCAGGACACCGTCGAGCGACGCCTGCACGAGGTGGACCTCCACTCAAGGGTCCCTGCCATCCGAACACCGCTGACACCACAACATCGCCGAGCTCGGATGGCGTTCTGCCGCAACCACCAGCGCTGGAACAGGCAGCAGTGGGGCACAGTCCTGTTTACCGATGAATCTCGGTTTACGGTGTCGAACAGTGATGCTCGGAGGCGCGTGTGGCGACGTGTAGGCGAGCGATTCATCGATGTTTGCGTCCAAGAGGACAGCCGTTATGGAGGGGATCTGTGATGGTGTGGGGAGGCTTTCATCTCCATGGGAGGACTCCTCTGTGCCTCATCCGAGGCAACCTGACCGGCATCAGGTACAGAGATGAGATTGTCAAGCCGATCATCGTCCCCACTCTGCGGGCCATGGGACGTGGCTCCTGTCTACAGGACGACAACGCCACCCCTCGCCGTGCTGTGGAGATGAGGGACTTTCTGCAGCGTCAGCAGGTTTTCCGCATGGACGATCCATATACCTGGCTCCCATTGAAAACTTGTGGGACATTTTGGGACGCCGCATAGTGGACAATCGCCCCCATCCCGCATATGCTGCTCAGCTCTTCCAGTTCCTGCAGCATCCCACAACATATGCTGCAGAACCTTGGCCGCTCGATGAGGCAACGGGTGATGGATTGTTTGGCAGCAAATGGTGGCCACACCCATTATTGAACATGAACAAACTGACTGGACTTTCCTTGCAACTCTCAGAAAGGGGGGTGGGGTGCTTCTGGTGGATGCCAAGCTAATGAGTTTTGACTTGTCAATGAATTTTTGGCATAAATCAATTGCTTAAATTTTGAAATAAATCATTCTTTGAATTGCAGATTTTTTTTCCCCTTTTTGAGAGAGAAATGTTTATGTGGCAACTTTTGCGGACCAGTGTACATCACATAGTTATTTAATTGTACTGTAGTCTTGTGCATTCATGCGCGGTCACGTTAATCGACCGCTAACGCAAGCACAGAGTGTGAACGTTGGGTGTGCACATTTCAATTCATGCGTTGCTTTTCCTCGCGTCAGCATGAGCCAGATCATCGAACGGTGACAACTGTTGCAAGATTTTAATTAACTCTAGTCCCACCCCCTTCTCTCTCTCCCCCCCCCCCCCCCCGAATCTTAATTAACTCTGCCCACCCACTTACCCCACCATTGATAGAAATTAACACGCCCATCCCCACCACTCCACCCCCAATATTGTTACAATGTTGTCTTTGAGTACTTGCAGACAATTCAAGCACGTGCACCACAGACTATTCGTGTTTCACACGTAATGTCGAACGAAAGAAGCAGTTAATGATCATTGTAGCGTCCCCCCCTCTCTCTCTCTCTCTCTCTCTCTCTCTCTCTCTCTCTCTCTCTCTCTCCCTCCCTCATACTAGTCCCATTCGAAACGCGTATAGGCCTATCTTTGTACGCCGCCGACACTCCCTGAAACGTTGGTTCATTGATTGCATGGGCTGTCGGCCTGATAATTAATCAATTCAGTTCAGTTCAGCTCTCTCTCTCTCTCTCTCTCTCTCTCTCTCTCTCTCTCTCTCTCTCTCTCTCTCTCTCTCTCTCTCCTACCCCCACCCCTACATGCGTACTTGTCGCCAACTATGACATCACTTTTGAAACGGGAATGTCCCCGAAATAACATCTGGGACTGAGGTAACGGAAAAATACTTTGGAATGATAACATGACCGAGTTTTCTTTGAAGAACCTTTGTGACAACTTGTCTAAATCTCAGCTGACAGAACCTATTGAACACGATGGGTTATTAGTTTAAAACGCTGTTGTGATACTCACAACTTGTATTGTTTAATCCCCAGACTTAATAATGCTATGGCTTTGAAGGTAGATGCTTACAAAGAATACTGCGCATTCGTTGGCGTCACCACCCGTCGTGTGTCTTGAAAACTGTGATGGGCAAGACAGTATAAATATAAATATAGTAT
>JAWQFJ010000835.1:45852-48352 GCA_034096865.1 Theodoxus fluviatilis | reverse complement strand
TCCTTCTTTTCCCAGGTAGAATCAAGTCTCTCTCCTGATGCCGTTGTTTATCACCCTCTCAAAATGACGCCGTCAATCTGCATGACGTAGTCAGTCCACAGCGAAAAGATTGCGGGAAAATAGTCAATGTTCGTTCTGGTGTCAATCTCCCCACACAAGGCATGGCCGATGATCCAACAACTACTGTTATTTGAGGCAATGGCTGGCTTTTACATATTTTCCTACTAGGGCAAAAAGAACGAACCGTCACAACTTATAATAAAATATCTCCACTCATAAAAATACACTCGAGCACAGGAAGAGAAACACACAAATACACACACACACAAATACACACACACACACTAACGCACGCACGCACGCACGCAAGCACGCACGCACGCACGCACGCACACACACACACACGCACGCACACACATACACACACACACACATACACACACACACGCACACACACACACACACACACACACACACACACCTCACACACACACACACACACACACACACACACACACACACACACACACACATACACAAAGAGATATGACCACCCTTCGCAGTTCCGATCAAATCACGGTTGTCTTTGACTTTATCTTCCAATCCGAAACTCCTTTTTCATAGGTTCAACCGCCTAAATTAAACTTTTGTTACGCTCATTGACTGCTACATCAATGTCTGAGAGAGAGAGAGAGAGAGAGAGAGAGAGAGAGAGAGAGAGAGAGAGAGAGAGAGAGAGAGAGAGAGAACGAACGAACTTGTTTATTTGTGAGGCCACCGGCCTGTCACAACGGAAACAGATTTGTTTTACAGGCCTCTTGGCCCATTACAATAGGAAGTACAAAAGAAAACATAAACCTGTATGTACAGAATGGGTTCAAGACTGATGCCCAGTCTTGCGAGTTACAACGCGACCGAAGAGGGGAAAAAGTGACATTGTCAATTTACAACAGTGTGCTTGCTTTTTCCGCATCATCCGCGCATCGTGCTACTGTTGGTCTTGCTTCGCTGCAGGCCTCCCTCGCGTCTTCCTCGTGCAGCCCGTGCCGCCCGCATCACCCGTGGCGCCTGAAAAGTCGTTGCGTTTGTTGTGTCTGTCAGCTGTCGGCTGACGTGCTTTGAAGTTCTTGTAGATGGAGACTGTTCTTGTGGCACAGTTGAAG
Organism: Theodoxus fluviatilis; assembly: GCA_034096865.1. Taxonomy (NCBI): domain Eukaryota; kingdom Metazoa; phylum Mollusca; class Gastropoda; order Cycloneritida; family Neritidae; genus Theodoxus; species Theodoxus fluviatilis. The sequence continues at coordinate 47,189 of JAWQFJ010000835.1, read as the reverse complement.
AATCAAGTGTCGGACGATTGGGATGAGATCAATTGCTGGTGAGATCTTCAGTAGGTGATAACTTGCGGGAGGTGTTTTCAGTGTCTTGCACATGTTCATTGTAATGGGCAGATGGATCCAAAGCACGAGGAGTTTCAGCACTACCTCTCTCGGCATCGCCGTAATTTGTCAGTCTCTGTAATTCGTCCTGTAACTTGTTCTGGTATGCTTCAGAAGCTGCCTCTAGTTGTGCTGTGAAGTCCCTCAAGCACTCTGGTTCCTCCCTTGACGGCTGATCCGTTGCAGTATCACCGGTGACAGTGATTTCGGGCTCACTTGTTTCTTCTGCTACAGAATCCATAGTGCTGCTTGCAGGGTCAAAGGGTAAGACCTTAAACGTGTCAGGGACTGATGGCGTAGAAGCAAGCCCGTGAAGTACGTGCAGTATCAGCAACACTGTCGAATTCAACACAGACGGCATTTTCAAAATTATTTTCAAGACAGCTTTGAAAGGTTTCTTCTCACCCAAGCCATGGTGTCTCAGTGCGTGCAGCTGGTCACGTCGGAGACAGAGAGAGACAGAGACACAGAGAGAGACAGAGAGACAGAGGAAGGGAGGGATAACAAACGACGAACGTGTTTATTGGTTAGGCCTCCGGCCTGTCACAACGTGCATCAAAATCATGCCTCATTGGCAGAGAAAACCTCAATAGCATGATACAAATATCTTGCAATGGATTTTATTTCTATAAAATCCTGTGTTGACATAACACTTACTACATTTCTCCCAACTGTTGAAAGAGTTTCAGGTGAAAGATACATCTGCCTAATGTTATCTTACACTGAACAAGCAAACAAGAAGTGAATTTCGCATTCAAATGTGTCTTTACTAGCTGGATAAATGTACACATTTCTGCAATTGTATCTTTGTAGCGGTACTAATGACAAAAAAGCTCACTAAAACTTGTATGCAACTGAACTGACGGCTGAAAAATGAGTTTTAAAATGTTTCTCTCGTTGTGAATTATTTGGCCAAATTAGTGTCTCAAAATGGCAAACATGGGATCCAATTCATGCCTAGTAATTCTGTCATTTATGAATTGCTAGTCGCTGATGACATTATTTTCGTCTCTGATACTGTAGTGGGTCTACAAAATCAACATAATCAATTACAGAAAGGAGCTTAAACTATTGACTGTAAATCGGGACAAAAAAGTAGTTGTTTTCAGGAATGGGGGCTTTCGGGGGTGGTGGGGGTGGGGGGTGGAAATGGTCTTTTTGTAAAGAAATATAGGAAATAACCCCAGAATACTAGTACCCCGGTTTGATGGTTACTACAACGTTGTCTTTCAATTTGC
>JAWQFJ010000835.1:30852-40852 GCA_034096865.1 Theodoxus fluviatilis | reverse complement strand
CAGCCCCAAACAAATGCATATCAAACTGAATTATGAATCATCGTCAATCAAAAATGTGACAACAAATGATTAGGAAACTCATACTAATTTAGCGTGTAGTCCAAAGTCCAAGAACCCTGCGAGAAAAACACACAAATCACAAACGAAAAGACTGCATCCTCACAGTTCGTTATCCATTGGAGGCAATCTTCATACCTCCAGAGACAATACGAAAATAAGCGGTCTTTGAGGGTAGAGGAGTTCGGCGCAATTCCAGTCTGTAGACAAGGGTGAAGGTAATGAGGTGAAGCTGTAGGCAGGTGGATGGAGAGTCCAGGCATGAACGCTAAGTAGACATCCAGTAGCGTCCTCTACAGGTTAGCGTTCAAGTGGAGGAGTCCTCTCCCAACCCTTTTACTGACTCTGGGGAACAGTAGCATTTGAACACCGAATAAGCAGGGGGAAACGCTGCTTAGATTTTGGGCACATTCTTCCTGAGAAGGGCTGATGAATGCGCTACGAGCCCAGACGCACCTCATTTTATAGCCCTCAGCCTCGCAAATCATGCTGGGACAGCTAAGTGATAATTAAGACCAATCAAAAGATTTCGCATGCATTAACTGCAGGACAAAATGACAGACTTCCCGTTCCGCCAAAAACCTTTAAACACTAAAACAAGAATTTCTCGCCAACCATCAAATCAACTACCTACCCAATTGACCGACCCCAAGGTGTAAAGTCATGATTGGCTGCTTCTTTCCAATTGAAATCTGATTGAACAACGCATCTTCTAACCTAATTTCTATCAAACTCCCTCAGCCTGGCGGTTTTCCCGCCTTAGACAACAACAGAAAGGGTCGTCTCAGAATTCCACAGCAATGACAGCCGCAATATATTTTAACACTGACTCGTCACATCAACAAACGCAAGGGGGATGCCAGACGACACTCTCGTTCCGTGAGGTCAAAGCGAAAATGAGATTTACCATAATAATAATGAATAATGAATAGCATTTATATAGCGCACTTCTGTACAACTCAATGCGCTGACATAACCACATTCACACGCAGACATTCATCAACAAGCTTACCCACATAATACAACTCATAATACAACTTACAGACCTAAGAATAAATACAACAACATACATAACCATGAGAAAGACCTACGATCAAGCCAAAGCCAATCGAGACATGTGAGTCTTCAGTTGCGACTTAAAAATAGATAAAGTGGGTGCGTCATGCAGGCCAGCCGGCAGCGAGTTCCAGACAGAGGGGGCATTGAAACTAAAACTACGCTCACCAAAAGATTTTGTACTACGTCTAGGAATTTTGAGAAGCTTTTCATTTGCTGAAGGGAGAGAACGGGATGGTTGATATGTGCGAAGGGATGCCGAAAGATACACAGGAAGAGTACCATCAAAATGACGGTAGGCCAAAACAGCAATTTTGTACTGGCAACGGAATTTCACGGGAAGCCAGTGTAGATGCCTAAGCATGGGAGTCACATGATCGCGTTTTCCCTTCCTCAGCACGAGGCGTGCTGCGCTGTTTTGAACGCGCTGAAGAAGGTTTAATTGTTCTGCTGGAAGACCCGCCAAAACTGAATTACAATAATCCAGTCTTGAAGTGACCGTGGCAGTGACCAGTCTAACACACGCAGTGTCAGAAAGATATTGGCGAATGGATGCAATGCGGCGTAGTTCAAGAAAACAGGCACTGCAAATACTGCTGATCTGTATACGCATCGACAATGTCTGGTCAATCTGAACACCGAGGTACCTAACCATGCTGATAATTAGACGGCGCCTACTTTCTAAACCGTAGAATCTTTGAACCATGAGGATGTTGACGTCCGTATATCTTATGTGCACTTTTTTCTTTCCCCCAATTTTTTAAAGTAGGATTTTCAGTAAGCGTGTGGAATGAATTACCACATTCAAAATAAACATTGAATGGTGGGTCATTCAAAGCGTGAAGTTCTAGAACCAAACGCATATTCACGTTTTTCATAGTGCATGACCTTTCGAGAGATATATCAGCCTTGCCGTTATTGCTTCGACATGCTCTGTGAATGTTGTCACCAGTGCGCACAGTGACAATTTCACTCCTCGCCTTGGAACCCCGATGCGTCAGTGCCGTCGACGCGGTGGTCGACGCTGTAATTCGCAAGGCAAGAAATTCAGACGTCACGACCACTCGTCAAAAATGTGCGTGCGTTATCTGTGAAGGCAGGGTAGCCTCGAAGTAAAACGATTGGCCCTTCAGGCAGCAGTGAGCAGCTCAGGTTGCAATGCTTCCCAGTCAATGGAAGTGAAGAGGTTCCGTGACTGACCGTGATATTGCTGCCTGGGGCATGTCCATGGGATGAACGATGGTAAAATCCCAAAGGGCTCTCTATATGATAAACCAAAAGCAGGCAAAAGATTAACTGCTTGTTCACGGTTGAGATACAAGGACGTTTGCAAACGTCATTGGTCTGTGGTTTGGGTTGCGTCTCCCTACGCGATTCGTTCAAAGCGAATATTGGGGCAAATCGAGGCTTGCTCTTGCTCCAACCAGCTCCTGTGGTTTTCTACGTGCAATGGCCTTACACAGCCAACATAGGGTGGTAGGCCGTATAATCCCAAAGGCCTTACACAGCCAACATAGGGTGGTAGGCCGTATAATCCCAATGGCCTTACACAGCCAACAAAGGGTGGTAGGCCGTATAATCCCAAAGGCCTTACACAGCCAACAAAGGGTGGTAGGCCGTATAACCCCAATGGCCTTACACAGCCAACAAAGAGTGGTAGGCCGTATAATCCCAAAGGCCTTACACAGCCAACAAAGGGTGGTAGGCCGTATAATCCCAATGGCCTTACACAGCCAACATAGGGACGTAGGCCGTATAACCCCAATGGCCTTACACAGCCAACAAAGGGTCGTAGGCCGTATAACCCCAAAAGCCTTACACAGCCAACATAGGGTGGTAGGCCGTATAATCCCAATGGCCTTACACAGCCAACAAAAGGTGGTAGGCCGTGTAATCCCAATGGCCTTACACATCCAACACAGGATGTAGGCCGTATAACCCCAATGGCCTTACACAGCCAACAAAGGGTGGTAGGCCGTATAACCCCAGTGGCCTTACACAGCCAACATAGGGTGGTAGGCCGTATAATCTCAATGGCCTTACACAGCCAACAAAAGGTGGTAGGCCGTGTAATCCCAAATGCCTTACACAGCTAACACAGGATGTAGGCCTTTTAACCCCAATGGCCTTACACAGCCAACATAGGGTGGTAGGCCGTATAACCCCAATGGCCTTACACAGCCAACAGAGTGGTAGGCCGTATAATCCCAATGGCCTTACACAGCCAACAAAGGACGTAGGCCGTATAACCCCAATGGCCTTACACAGCCAACAAAGGACGTAGGCCGTATAACCCCAATGGCCTTACACAGCCAACAAAGGACGTAGGCCGTATAACCCCAATGGCCTTACACAGCCAACAAAGGGTGGTAGGCCGTATAACCCCAATGGCCTTACACAGCCAACAAAGGGTGGCAGGCCGTATAACCCCAATGGCCTTACACAGCCAACATAGGGTGGTATGCCGTGTAACCTCAATGGCCTTACACAGCCAACAAAGGGTGGTAGGCCGTGTAACCCCAATGACCTTACACAGCCAACAAAGGGTGGTAGGCCGTATAACCCCAATGGCCTTACACAGCCAACATAGGGTGGTATGCCTGTTGTGAACAACAGTCATCGTTTGAGTTTAGACCTAAGTTTAGTATGATTGAGAGGGAATATCGGTGAATATTATTTTCTGGTTATTTGTTAAAGGTTCCTTTATAAAGAATTGGAAATTGATTCTACCACTTTTTGTCCGTACGTAGACCTCAGTAGATTCTTCGAGAAGCGTGACGTATGCACTAGAACATGACGGAAGTAGGAGATGGCGAAATACGCATGCGCGAGGGAGAGGGACGGAGAGATCTGGCGCGATGAGCGGTCGTAGTGAAGGAGGGCTGAGGCCTATCGAATCCTACAGCTAACATTCTCACGAACTTTGCCAACACAGTTCACGCTGTCTGATGCAGGCGTGTTCAAGTGCTACAGTGAGTACCACCCCGCATGTTATCTACATTCTGTTGGAAGATGATAGCAAAGATACAGGCTCGGTCGAATCACATTCAAGATGGCGATGTCGTGCAGCTTAATGGAGACGCTAGCGAGGAGTTGCCTTCGAAAATGAATGGACAGACTTTTGAGCGTTAGAGCTTTGATCTTCGGACTGTGTATCAAGAACTGAGAGAGTTTCAGAGGTCCTGTTGTTTGAGTATGTGATTCTACGTTCCGTTGTGAGGAAAGTAAAGTTGCTACGTTTTCCTCTACTACGCAAATTTGTCGTCTCTGTGATTGACTGTAGAACGACAGACGAGCACCAAGAGATTCAAAAGAATCCGTGTTATAGCCTAAAGTGCTAGCAACAACATACCTGCACGCCAATACATCGATAGATTGTGGCCGGCTGTATAGCACGTAACACTGGGGGCCAAGCCGAGGATCTCTACAGCTTCGTCAAGAGTCGACTAGTCAAGATTCGACATTGCCGAACGAGGCCAGCAACGTCATTTTCGTCGAGACCGTGACGCCTACTGTGTGGACTCAAGACAGTGGTCTTGTGTATAGGGAGTCCACGGTAAAGTGTAGTAAAGCTATTGCCGTCGTCAGTCAAAGTCGCCGACACTCCAAGAGCTGCATCATTATCCAGGATGGCGGATTTCTGGCAGGCTGGAGTTGACATCGGACTGAAGGGTAAACAGCTGACCGAGTACGTGAAATCTCGGGAACGAGAACAACAACAGGAACAAGAGATGAAACTGAAGATGCGAAAACTTGAACTCGAAACTCAAGAAAAAGAACGTGACAGAGAAGCTCGAGAACAAGAACGTGCCAGAGAAGCGCAAGAAAGAGGACGTATACGAGAACTTGAAGCTCAAGAAAAAGAACGTCAACGTCAACATGAACTTGAACTAGCGCGAATTCAGCATGGTGCAAGAAGAGAGGGTGCAGTTCAAAGAGAATCACACAAGGCTCCAAAGATCCCGTCCTTTTTAGAGGATAAGGACAAGATCGACAGCTACCTTGGCAGATTTGAGAGGTATGCTGAGAATGCGAATTGGCAGAAAGATGGATGGGCCATCAAACTGAGTGCTCTCCTCTCCGGGAGTGCCCTCGATGTCTACAACAGGATGTCTGAAGAAGACGCCAAGGACTACGACAAGCTGAAAGATGCATTGCTTCGTCACTACAACTATACAGAGAAGGGATACAGACAACGTTTCCGGGAGTGCAAACCAGAGGCAGGGGAAACACCAGAGCAGTTCATCGAACGGCTGAAGACGTATCTACAGAAATGGGTAGAGCTGTCAGGACTGACAAAGGACTATGATCACCTGCGAGACCTGATAGTCAAAGAACAGTTCGTGGCTGCATGCCAAAAAGATCTGGCAGTCCACTTGGAAGAACAAGAATCTCAGTCCCTGTCGAACCTTGCCAAGTGTGCAGAGCGATATTTGACCGCACATGGAAAGACAATGGCTCCACCAAAGCAACAGCAAAGACAGAAATCCCCGAAGACCGAGATCCAAAGCATAGGCGATACACCGAACGGAGCGGACACACCAAACCAGAAAGGCTGTTTCTACTGCAAGAAAGTAGGTCATCGAATTGCTCAATGTAAAAAGAGGCTGAGAGACGAGTCCATTGCAGAGCAAAAAGAGAGTCCAAAATCACGCAACCCTACCAATCGACAGAATTGCGCGGGAAGTGTCATTTTGCCCCGTGCGAAACCAGTGACTTCAGTTTCAGTAGAGGACGTCAAAGAATGTGTGAGGGACGGCCAAATATTCCTCGCAAATGGCAAGAGCATCCCCGTCGTCGCCAACGGGGCTGTCAACGCGTCAAACATGCCAGTGGCCGAAGGGATGATCAACGGGCATGAAGTGAGCGTCTTGAGAGATTCTGGTTGCAGCGGCGTCATCATCAAAGAAGATTTGGTAACCAAAGACCAACTAACTGGAGAATTCAGACTGACGCTCATGGCAGACTGTACATGCGTGCGAGCGCCAACAGCCAAGGTGTCTGTTGACAGTCCATACTTCAAGGGTGAAGTTGAGGCGGTTTGTTTGAAGAGGCCGATGTATGACGTCATGATTGGAAATATCGAGGGAGCACGGTCGCCGAACGATCCTGATCCTGAATGGAAACCAGAAAGCCGGATACAACAGCCAAGAGACGATCCTCTTCCGTTCAAAGAGGTATCCACTCCTGAACTGGAACATTGTGTTGGTGCTGTAACCACCAGGGCACAAGCCAAACGAGACAAGCAAGCAACCAAGCCGTTGAGAGTGAGCAGCCTATCAAAGAACGTCAGTGTCAACAAGGAGGAGCTGATCCAGATGCAGAAAGAAGATTCCGGTCTATCGAAATATCGGAACCGGACGGACAAGGTCACCAGAGGGAAAGGCGTCGTTCACTTTGAAGAAAGAAACAAGATTCTCTACAGAGTTTTTCAACATCCTGACGTTAGTGGTGGCAAGCCTCTGCGGCAAGTCATTGTGCCCACGCCACTCAGAAAGCATGTAATGGAGGTGGCTCACAACTCAATCATGGGGGGTCACCTGGGCATCAAGAAGACGTCGGACAGGATTCAAGCGGCATTCTACTGGCCAGGCTTGCAGCAAGATGTAACCAGATTTTGCCGGTCCTGCGACATTTGCCAAAAGACTGTGCCAAAAGGGAGAATAACCAAAGTCCCTATGCAAAAGATGCCGTTGGTTGATCAGCCATTCAAGAGAGTAGCCATCGACCTTATCGGTGAGATAAAACCAGCCAGTGAAGAGGGACACCGATGGATACTGACACTGATTGATTACGCCACAAGATACCCAGAAGCTGTACCTTTGAAGAAGATTGACACAGAGACAGTCGCTGAAGCCCTAGTTGACATCTTCAGCCGGGTCGGAGTGCCAGAGGAGATCCTTACCGACCTGGGGGTGCAATTTGTTTCGCAGTGCATGGAGGAAGTCAACCGTCTCCTGAGCATCAAGCATCTGACGACGACTCCCTATCATCCAATGTGCAACGGTCTGGTGGAGAAGTTTAATGGGACATTGAAGGCCTCTCTGAAGAAGATCTGCAGCGACGAACCCAGACAGTGGCATCGGTTCATCAACGCCTTGCTTTTCTCCTATCGGGAGGTACCGCAGGAGTCCACAGGCTTCTCCCCGTTCGAATTATTGTATGGGAGGACTGTCAGGGGACCAATGCACATCCTGAAAGAGTTGTGGACAAAAGAGATTGAAACTCCGGAGGTGAAAACCAGTTACCAGTACGTGGTGGATCTTAGAGAAAAGTTGGAGAACACTCTACAGATCGCCCAAGAGAACCTGGAGAAAGCTCAAACCAGCGGAAAGCACTACTATGACAGGAACGCTGTGGTGCGAAAGTTTCGACCAGGAAACAAAGTGTTGGTCCTCTTGCCCACTGACCACAACAAGCTACTTATGCAGTGGAAAGGTCCTTACACCGTGGAAAGTGTGGTCGGACTCAATGACTATCGAGTAAAGGTGGGACAGAAGTCGAAGGTCTACCACGCCAATCTTTTGAAGCTATATGTGGAGAGGACACCGGACCCAGAAGAAGTCATCGGAGGAGCCGTCGTGTCTGAGGACGACTATACCTTCGAAGACGAAGATGTCCTTGATCTGGGAGATGTTGGCCACAAAGAAGGTGCGCGTGATGTCAAAGTGGGGGAACAACTGTCAGCCAGTCAAACGTGCCGAGCTTAGCGAGCTCGTCGGCGAGTTCGAGCATGGGTTTCGAGTCGCTCCAGGGTCTACTTCCCTGATCGAACATGAAGTGAACCTCACCTCATCAGTTCCGGTACGCTCGCGTCCGTACCCAATACCCTACCAAGCGCGCGAGTCACTGAAAAAGGACATCAACGAAATGTTGGAGATGGGAGTCATCAGGGAGTCCACATCTCCCTATGCATCACCTGTAGTGGTTGTGAAGAAGCCTGATGGTAGCAACCGCGTGTGCATTGACTACAGGAAGCTCAACAAGATCACTGTGTTTGATCCCGAGCCCATGCCCACAGCTGAAGATTTGTTCCGACGTCTAGCGGGGAGCAAGTTCTTCTCAAAAGTCGATTTGAGCAAGGGGTATTGGCAAGTGCCCATGAGAGCCGAGGACATACCCAAGACGGCATTCGTAACGCCAGATGCGACTTATGAGTGTCTCAAAATGCCTTTCGGAATGGTGAACAGCGGAGCAACCCTAAAACGAGGCCTCAGGAAGATGCTAGCAGGCATGGACAACGTGATCTGCTACTGGGATGACCTCTTAATACATACAAAGACATGGGAAGAACACATGAAGACTTTGAAAGAGCTGTTCACCCGCCTCACAAAAGCAGACCTGACGGTGAGAGCCAGCAAGTGCATCCTGGGGACCGACAATGTGGACTTCATTGGTCACTCCCTCAAGAACGGTCAGAAGGGGCTCCTGGAAGCAAACATCACCAAGATCCAGAATGCTCCACGTCCTACTACCAAGAAGAAGGTCAGATCTTTCATGGGTCTAGCTGGTTACTATAGGGAGTACATACCCAACTTTGCTGCCATCACAGCTCCACTCACTGATCTGCTGAAGAAGGGATGTCCGAACCAAGTACCCTGGGGACCAGCCCAAGAGAAAGCCTACCAGGCAGTCCGCGACCTTCTGACGAAAGAACCGATTCTGCAACTTCCAGATATAGCCAAGCTGTTCGTCTTGAGAACTGACGCATCAGACGAAGGGATTGGCGCCGTCCTTATGCAAGAGCGGGAAGGAAAGCTGTTTCCTGTCAGCTATGCCAGCAAGAAATTAACCAGCGCAGAGAAGAGGTACTCAACCATCGAGAAGGAGTGCCTGGGCATCATCTGGGGAATCCGCAAGTTTGAGGCTTACTTGCAAGGTGTCAAGTTCGTGCTGCAGACGGACCATCGACCATTGACATTCATGAACTCTGCCAAGTTCACGAACAGTCGTGTCATGAGATGGGCGATGTACTTGCAAAACTTTGACATGCGGGTGGAATCTGTCAAAGGACTGGACAACATTGGGGCTGATTATCTCAGCAGAACCGCCGAGTAGAAGTCCTGAAACTATGTGTAAATATGAGTTTACAAGTATTTTTGTTAGAAGAAATGTCCAGGGAAATTTCTTCTTAAGTGGGGGGTGATGTTGTGAACAACAGTCATCGTTTGAGTTTAGACCTAAGTTTAGTATGATTGAGAGGAAATATCGGTGAATATTATTTTCTGGTTATTTGTTAAAGGTTCCTTTATAAAGAATTGGAAATTGATTCTACCACTTTTTGTCCGTACGTAGACCTCAGTAGATTCTTCGAGAAGCGTGACGTATGCACTAGAACATGACGGAAGTAGGAGATGGCGAAATACGCATGCGCTCTGAGGTGAGAGGCGACGGACGAGATCTGGCGCGATGAGACGGTTCTGTAGTTGAAGGAGGGCTGCACTGGCCTATCACGAAGCACTTACAGCTTAACATTTCGCACGAATGACTTTGCCAACACCCAGTCTCATCGCTGTCTCTGATTCAGACAGGCATGTGTTCAAGAGCTACAGTGCGTACCACACACCCGCGATGGTATATCTACGTTCTGTTTGGAAGGAGTATAGCAAAGAGAACAGGCTCAGTCGCACTCACCTCTCAAGAGGGCGATGTTTTTTCCGTGCAGCTTAATGGAGCACGCTAGCGAGGCAGTTGCCTTCCGAAAATGAAATCGGACAGACTTTTTGAGCGTTAGAGCCTTTTGATCTTCGAGACTGTGTAGTCAAAGAACTGAGGAGAGTGTTCAGAGGGTCCTGTTGTGTTCGGGATGTCGAGTCTACGTTACCCGATATGGGATGGAGGAAATGTAAAGTTGCTACACGTTTTCCTCTACTACGCAAATTTGTCG
>JAWQFJ010000835.1:20000-30830 GCA_034096865.1 Theodoxus fluviatilis | reverse complement strand
ACAGCCTTACACAGCCAACATAGAGTGGTAGGCCGTATAATCCCAATGGCCTTACACAGCCAACAAAGGGTGGTAGGCCGTATAACCCCAATGGCCTTACACAGCCAACAAAAGGTGGTAGGCCGTATAACCCCAATGGCCTTACACAGCCAACAAAGGTGTAGGCCGTATAACCCCAATGGCCTTACACAGCCAACAAAGGGTGGTAGGCCGTATAACCCCAATGGCCTTACACAGCCAACAAAGGGTGGTAGGCCGTATAACCCCAATGGCCTTACACAGCCAACAAAGGGTGGTAGGCCGTATAATCCCAATGGCCTTATTTAGCCAACAAAGGGTGGTAGGCCGTATAACCCCAATGGCCTTACACAGCCAACATAGGGTGGTAGGCCGTATAATCCCAATGGCCTTACACAGCCAACAAAGGGCCGTAGGCCGTATAACCCCAATGGCCTTACACAGCCAACATAGGGTGGTAGGCCGTATAACCCCAGTGGCCTTACACAGCCAACATAGGGTGGTAGGCCGTATAATCTCAATGGCCTTACACAGCCAACATAGGGTGGTAGGCCGTATAACCCCAGTGGCCTTACACAGCCAACAAAGGGTGGTAGGCCGTATAATCCCAATGGCCTTACACAGCCAACATAGGGTGGTAGGCCGTATAACCCCAATGGCCTTACACAGCCAACAAAGGGTGGTAGGCCGTATAACCCCAATGGCCTTACACAGCCAACATAGGGTGGTAGGCCGTATAACCCCAGTGGCCTTACACAGCCAACATAGGGTGGTAGGCCGTATAATCTCAATGGCCTTACACAGCCAACATAGGGTGGTAGGCCGTATAACCCCAGTGGCCTTACACAGCCAACAAAGGGTGGTAGGCCGTATAATCCCAATGGCCTTACACAGCCAACATAGGGTGGTAGGCCGTATAACCCCAATGGCCTTACACAGCCAACAAAGGGTGGTAGGCCGTATAACCCCAATGGCCTTACACAGCCAACATAGGGTGGTAGGCCGTATAACCCCAATGGCCTTACACAGCCAACATAGGGTGGTAGGCCGTATAACCCCAATGGCCTTACACAGCCAACAAAGGGTGGTAGGCCATATAACCCCAATCATCATCATTAGGCCAAATAAAAGATGGTTGAGGTAACATGCACCCCCCACCAAAAAAAAAAAGGTGTGTGTGTGTAAAAAAAAAATCTTCTTCTTAGAGGAGGCCAGATTGAACATACACCAAACCTTTTTTCACTGAAAAAACATTTTTTAAACTTACATAATGGATTTCCTAAATGCTATTTGGGCAGGGAAAATGGAACAGCACGCCATTTATTTTCTTTGTCTCTCTTTTTTTCTTTTTTGCGTGATTGAAAAATAGTTTAATGACGGCAAAAAAAAGAGGGGTCGGGTGGGTTATCGAAACCACAGTTTTATCAATTTTATATTTTGCCATACACTCATCCGAGACGTTACTGTGCCAGTGTTGCTGCGCTTTGTTGGGGCTACCAACAGCTGTGCCTGGAAACATGCTAATCAATTTGGTTTGAATTCTATGAGTGCGTTGGCGGTTGTGTACTCCATAGAACAGCTGTTGCCCTCCCTGTGTGTAGACGGCATCGATTGCGGCTGGGAAAATGCAAAGTCCAACGGATTTTCTGTCTAGAAAATGGAAATTCATTGCCTTGACTTTTCCTTCCCACCATGCTGCATAAGCGGACCCTCCTGTCCTATTCCTACTGTTTGAAGCGTTTCCATTTGTTTGATTGTAGTGAGAAATGCATCGAGCGGCTTCGGCCTCATGTTACTCTTAATGTTTCGTTTATGAATATCTGTATTTAATTATCTTCAATCCATCGACATATTCGCATGACACTTGTATGTGATTAGTAGCTTACATACGTAGCGCAAGTTGAATCTTGAGCTTTACTGCAGCGTTGCCACTGGTACAACTTCATAGATCGCTTGGCATTCATATCAGAATTGATGCGTCTTTGCATTCAACTGACGTGTATCATATCTGCTAGTGATTATGCATGAGAATGACGCTGTCATTTTGCTAAATTTCTCTTAAATTATCAACAATTTCGGCTTAAACCCTTATCAGTGAATGTTAAGCAGAAAATACGAAAACAATCCGAGTGAGAGAGTCTTTAATGCAATGGTTTGTTATGCTTCTGCAGCTGTCAAGTTCTCAAACTGTGGTCCTATACAGACCAGCAGGTTGGCAGACTATGGCCCTGGCAATGATTATGCAACTGCTTTGTTCAGAAATGATACGTTTCATCAATAACATTTGTAGATGCTGCTGTGCGTAAAAGAACCAGGAGTCCTCAAATATTTCACATGTGGGGGAAATCTCAAGTGTCACCAGCAAAGTTCTCACTTTGAGAAATCATTAATTGACAGGAGATCACAAAGGTTCTCTGCATGGCTAATCTACCATTTACCCACTGGTCCAAGGATGTGCGTTTACAGACGCATAAGTGCGACATGGATTATGTTAATGTTGATACAAAGATAATTTCATCAATTCAGAAAATAATGTATTGTGCATTTACTCACATACACACACACACGCACACGCGCGCACACACACACACACACACACGCACGCACACACACACACGCGCGCGCGCGCACACACACACACACATAAACACGCACGCACACGCACACACACACACATACGCACACACACACACACACGCACACACACACACACGCACACACACATAAACACACACACACACGCACATACACACACACATAAACATGCACGCACTCACACACACACACACACACGCACACACACACACGCACACACACGCACACACACACACACACGCACACACACACGCACGCACACACACACGCGCGCGCGCGCGCACACACACACACATAAACACGCACGCACACACACACGCACACACACACACGCACACACACATAAACACACACACACGCACACACACACACATAAACATGCACGCACTCACACACACACACACGCACACACACACACGCACACACACGCACACACACGCACACACACACACACACACGCACACACACACACACACACACACACACACACACACACACACACACACACGCACACACGAACACACACACACACACACATAAACACGCACGCACACACGCACACCGTAGACCACGCACGAGTGCGCATGCACGCACACGCTCGTATACACGTGCATATTTGTAGCACGCGCGTTTTCCCAAGCTCAAGGTCCATCAGTCGGTGCTGCACGCTCAAGACAGTATCGCATTCTTATCGGACTGATAGACTGATTCAGATTTTTTTTCTTCTGAGTGAAAAGCGAAAAGTACGGGAAAGCCGAACTGCGAAAAGCTGGGTCGGCTTGTTCCAAGGAGTACAGCAACCAATGAGTTGTGGTTACATTGCCTTAACAGCTTGGCATTAGTGTCGGCAACGACGAGGCCTTCGTGAGCAGTCAAGGCTATGACTACAGGATTGTGGACTACGGAAAGGTAAAACAAACTACATAGGAAAGACTGGGTGACTAGGGAAAGACCTATGGCAGCTGGGAAAGACTATCAAAACTAAATATTGGGATTCGGGTCATCCGGGCACAAAGGACGGAGACATCAGCCGCTGATACAGGGCAGTTTAGACAGGAGAAGACAACACGGACCATGGTAGCTCAGCTGGTAGAGCATTTCGGGCGCTAACCGAAAGGTTGCAGGTTCAGTCCCCGCCTGTGGTCCTACATTTTCCCTGTCTGTCTCACGCAGAGTTTCGGCTCTATAGATTAAACTGTACATCTTGCAAGGTAGAACTGGTAATGTAATTTATGGGTACCTGTCTGTTAGAAATCGATCCGATGAACTTCACCAGACAGATGCCTGATATCCCGGTATTCTTCACCAGGTCCGATAAAGCATTTGTGACTCAACACGCTGTAAATTATCATTCTTCGATGAGATCGCCGATTCGATTTCATTCCAAAAGTCGTCAGTTTTCCTCCTTTTATTTTTCTGTCAATGCCTTGTTTAGTGGTGTGGTTGAAAGGCGACTTTATATTAACATGACGTCGCTTTCTAGCCCTGTAGTGTGAGTTACAGCTCCACTGACAGGCTGATCATTCATGACGTCACTTGATGACAATAACAAGTGGGGTACAGTCGCTTTTTGATTAATGGTGTATTGACGCGCATATTCATCTAGAAAAAAATCGTTCACGGGAGCCACACGGCTTGAGATTATGAGCTATTTGAGTTGGAATGTAAACTCCCCTTCAAACGGAGAGAGAGAGAGAGAGAGAGAGAGAGAGAGAGAGAGAGAGAGAGAGAGAGAGAGAGAGGGGGGGAGAGGGAGAGGGAGAGAGGGAGGGACAGACGGACAGACGGAGACAGAGACAGACATACAGAGACAGTGAGAGAGAGCGAGAGACATACAGAGACAGAGATGGACAGAGACAGGCAGAGAGACAGAGACACGCGGAGAGAGAAAGAGAGAGAGACAGAGAGAGATACAGAGAGAGAGAAAGAGAAAGAAAGAGAGAAAGCAAAAGAGATAGAGATAGAGAAAGAGGCTGAAATGATAAACGAACAACCAGGAATTGTGAAGCATCCTTCCACGTCAACTTTACTGTAGTGCGCACAGATGTTCTTCATCGACGCCACGATGAGGGAGTTGACGTTTTGGAATGTGGGTGGAGAACCAGGCGGTGGTGGTGTCAAACGAAGGTTTAGGTAGACTGATGTTGAGCCATTCCTCAGAAACAAGAAGTGCTTGCTCTGGAGGGCGAAGACTACTGCACAAGGGCAATGGGATCAGAGTAGAGAGGACATTGGTCGACGATTGGGTGAGCCAGACATGTTGACATTTTATCAAGTGCGCACTTTGGAGAAACAAATAATGCACATTTGACTTATTCTACCTGTGATGCTGAACAAATGTCTTGGGCCCGTCCACCTATAGACAATGATGCAACACCAGCCATAACCTTAAGGCCTTCTCACCCATGACAAAGTGTGTTGAAAGGACAGAACATTTCTTTGCATCCGGTAAAACTGCTGAATGAGAAAGGAGGGGGGGGGGGGGGGGGGGGCGATGACAACACAGAGAGAAAAAGACGACGGCATCGACCAGAAAATGAACCAGGAAAACGCGCATGACAGCAGCAAAACTCGCTTTGTATAGCGTTCCGCCACGGCTGGCGCATTTCGCAAGTATCGATGCGCTGCAACAAAAGAACTCCCGATGCAGAGAACCTGTGACAGATGCGCCCACAATAGCCAGCACTGCTGACAAGCATTCTTTCTGAAGGTCATTTAGTGCCGTGGGCATGAAGAGACTTAAGGCAGATTTTAAGATCGATATCGCATGCTCAGGTCAACGAAACTCTAAGTCGTGTGCATGGAGTAGCTCAACTGTACAACAAAATAATCCACGTGCCACCCAGCCTCAACTTTTCTTAAGGTGACTCAAATCATGGGAGCGAACTCTGCAATGACTGCATCAAATTTTAATGGCGACGTAGCGCTCTCGACTCGAAAATTTACCATGGAATTGTATCGTTTCTAGGACAGATAGCTGGTGTAAATTGACTGACTAGTGTACAGAAACTCATGCTTGTGATACGATTAACATTTTGATTCTTCAATACACTTTCAATTGATGGTTTCATTCATTGAACCTATACAGGTCATTCACTCGGTTGTTGACGAGTTGCTAGACAGTGCGCATGCGCCGTTTCCTATCAATCGTGCACCCAGTTGTCAAGCCTCTCCGCTGATGCTGTTGCCTGGTCACGTGGTTGAGTCGGGCTAAATTTGTCTCGGCTGTGTCATGTGACGTCATTAATGAAGCTTCATGGCCACCGAGAATATTCAACTTTGTACTGAAAATGTCTGGAACCTGTGTAAAGGGTATATAAGAGCGACAAAGTGATAGAGAGGGAGAACACGACGAGCAGATACGTCAGAGTTAAGGTGAGAGCTTAACTAGAAGTTAAACGAGTCCTCCTTTGTAAGGAGTGAGTATTCTGCAGCATTGCGCGTAGAGTGACATTGTTACGACGATTCTGTTTACTGATTGTCACCGCAGTGCATCAACCAGTGCGTGAATAAAGTTTTATCGGAAACGACCACCAGCGATTGTGAACTTCGACTTCCCGGCGCAGACTAGGAGAACCTTCGTATAACAGGATATTGCAAAGGCAACAGTAGGCCTAACATTCAACGGCCAGCAGGCTCGTAGTCAAAGAGAAGTGCCGGGGTCGGACACAAATGGACCTAGAAAGAAAGAAAGGCTCGTGCACACGCTAGTGTTGCATGGAAGTTTAGGAAGGCAGCGAGTGTTTCGCGATCATTGTCTTCCTTTTGAAGTGCACGATGACGATGAGTTGTACGTGCGCTCGAGACATTCCGCTTGTAAACTCATCAGGAGTTCACAGCCTCGCAAATTGTCTACCAGACTTCTGTCTTTTTTCAGTTGTTACCTTGGCGGACAATGGTGCAAACAAAAATGTGCGTATGTTGCAACGCCATTTCAACCAACATCAGCTCCTCCCGATTCGCTTCAGTTAGCTTGTCGCTCTCTCTTCGTCTCAATCTCTTGCAAAACAAACGACACATTAAAAATGTTGTCGTGGGAATCCCTTACTTTTCATTGGCCGCCTCGTTTTCGACAGACCGTGACGTGAAGTTATTAAGCAAATCAGACGGGGTTTGCCCTCGAGCGTCTGCCTCAACTAAGTCAACGGTTATTTCGCTTCATGCACACCATTTGAGCTGAGTGTTGAGGAGGCACTGAGCTAAGTCTACTTAGGAGTTAAGCACGACTTAAATTAAATCTCTCCATGTACACGGCCCCTAGAGCTTAAGGTGTCCTCACTCGTGGCAAGTTTTATTGAATGGACATAATATTTCTTTATGTCCGGTAAAACAGTTTAAGGAGAACTGAGGGAAGAGAAAAAATACAGACGAGACCATCGGCTGGAATTGAACCCGGGACAAATGCAAAGTAGGCGACAACACTACTACAAGACCTAATGTTCTTATACACGGATTAGCGTGTTGATAGATGTCTTTCCAACTTTCCCCCGTAACATCATGCTCTTAGTGTATATGGCATACCTTCCAATTTATAACACCAACCAACCAGTTCCCCACAAACGAAACGATACAAATACTCTATATGGTGTGAAATCCCAGTCTAGATCCTGCATTAACTCTGCTCTCCACCTGGTCGTTCAACACGAGCGGTATTTGATTGTCTTCAAACTCGATCAAGTCAGCTGAAAGCTTGTGACGACAACAAGGTATTAACAATACTGTACATAATTATTAGAGTAATACAGTGATACAGAACAGCACAAGAATTTAGGTTTCAGAACATCCTACAACTGACAAATGAAGTAGCAGAATACACAGAAGTTTCCAATCGAGCGAGGCTAGGTGCCGTTGGGATTCCTGGCTGGATACATCGCTGCCACTCCATCACTAGCAGGAATCCATCTGATTGGCTGTTCGAGGAAGTGTTCGACTGACATGAAATATATCTCGTGTTCTTATTGGGCAGACACTGCTCTTGGAACGTGAGAGCGATATTTCCAAGTGAAAAGGCCGAATTGCCAGAATCTTGCCCCTTTTGAGCACGCTCAAAACAATATTTTCCACATGCCAGCATCATATTTCCAATAGAAACAGCATGGTTGCCAGAAATGTGTCCAAATGTGATGATGACTTTATCCTTCTCGAGCTGTGCACTTGAAGAGGTGGAAGCAGCAATCTCAGTCATTGCCGCATATACTCACGCCGAAGATTCACTCCACCTTCATGCCAAAGCTTCGCCGCTATTCCCAGCAGAGCGGCTGTTCTGGAAGATATCCAAGCTGCTTTCAAACGGACACACGATGAGAAAAAAAGGACTTATCTCGCGACTTTAAAGAACGATTGCTAGCAAGGAGGTGTGAAAATGATGATACTTGCAACACTATCGCGTGCAGCGTGCGGGCCAATACTGATTAACAGTGTTGATGACCTGTCTCGCACTTTTGCATTTTTTGACATGTAATAGGCGAATTACCTATAATAAAAGTTATTCGGCTAAGTTCACATCAGTTTCGTTCCATTCCTTCCGTTCAGTTCTCTCTCTCTCTCTCTCTCTCTCTCTCTCTCTCTCTCTCTCTCACGCTCTCTCTCTCTCTCTCTCTCTTCATTTGTCTGCGCTCGCCCTACATTCCACTACTGGTGACAAGTACCGGTAGTGATGTTTTGTACATACGTTCCGAGTCACTCAAACGCGTTGCTAGTCATTTTGTAATGGGCCGGCATGGTCTATTCAATACAATGTTCAGTTCAGTTCAGTTCAGTTCTCTCTCTGTCTCTCTCTCTCTCTGTCTCTCTCTCTCTCTGTCTCTCTCTCTGTCTCTCTCTGTCTCTCTCTCTCTCTGTCTGTCTCTCTCTCTCTCTCTCTCTCTCTCTCTCTCTCTCTCTCCACAGGAGAAGGGGGTCAAGGGGTCAAGATGACCGAAAACGATTTGCCGGAAGGACCCGAGCGAGAGCAATACCGGAAGTTGTACGACAAGTATCAGTACAACGCCTACCTTTCTGACCTGATCTCGCTTCATCGCTCCCTTCCCGTCAACTTCAACGACCCAAGGTAAGAAAATAGACCTTTGACTTCATCATTGGGTTTCTCTGAGTTCCCGTTATGTGCTGAGGTTTTCTCTTCTCACCTGTCTTTGCCCAGCTGTGGGGTCCATGCTTTCTTATTGAAGCCCTAGGGTTTCTCATTGCTTACGGCAGTGCATTTATCTTGGGCTCTGTGCCAAGTAATCCTGTATCGATATGCTGTCCTAGTGCTTTCTCCTCTTCTTTGGAGATGCTTGTTCTTGAAAAGTTGTCGCCATGTTTTACTTTTTAAGCCTCCATAGCCCCTCACAGATATTTATCTGAGTCCTCACAGTGTGTCTGCAGGACTGTCCGATGTATCAACAAATGTATAGCCAAGCCTTCTTGTCCTGTCTGTGTGTAGGTGTCTGGCCAAGCGCTACGACCAACCTCTGCCCACGGCCAGCGTGGTGGTGCCCTTTAGGGACGAGCGAAGGTCAGCGCTGCTCCGGACTGTCCACTCCGTCCTGGACAGGTCACCTCCACACCTACTGAAGGAGATCATCCTCGTGGACGACGGCTCGGAAAACGGTGATCGCATTTTTCAAAGGCCATTTATAATAACCATCCCAGATCGTTTCTAGAGGGCCAGTATGAAATGGCTGTAG
This sequence comes from Theodoxus fluviatilis, assembly GCA_034096865.1. Taxonomy (NCBI): domain Eukaryota; kingdom Metazoa; phylum Mollusca; class Gastropoda; order Cycloneritida; family Neritidae; genus Theodoxus; species Theodoxus fluviatilis. Next base: position 21,549 of record JAWQFJ010000835.1, on the reverse strand, counting down.
AAAAATGCACGTGCTAAGTTGCCCCCTGTCTCAGTAATGTCATGTCCTTTGTGAGGCGATTGTGATCACAAATGAGATGTGAGCTGTTGGCTTCGATACTATGAGGTCATGAAGATTCTGTCAAGATCTTACTGTCTTGAAAAGCTTCTATTCGGTCTGTAAGCTTAGTACACAAGGATTGCAAGCTCTTGTGTCACCTAACTGTTTGGAGGAAAACTCATCAAAACGTGTCTTACATATACTGATGCCTCGTTCAGCACGCTCTCGAAGTGTCGTGATCGATAATTGTGTTTGTGTATCTGCCTTGATAAGTTGGGACAATTCCGGCAGTGCCTATACGAAGCTGCAAAGGAAATTCGTTGTTCTTATGACACTTGTTAAACACGAGGCTTTTGGGGTTTTTTAAGCCGAAGAATATCCTTAGTCATTCAAGTGTTTTCTTGAGCACAACAACATGCGGATTTATCGAAAATAAAGAATTAAACCCTTTGCATTTCTATGCAGTATTAGTGTAGCCCATTAAAAAAAATTTCTCTATAAATTTCTATAGATTTCTATAGAAATCTATAGAATTCTATAGAAATCTATAGAATTCTATATAAATATATAGCATTCTATAGAAGTTTCTATAGAATTCTATAGAAATTTCTATAGATTTCTATAGAAGTTTCTATAGAATTCTATAGAAATTTCTATAGATTTCTATAGATTTCTATAGAATTCTATAGAAATTTCTATAGAATTTTTTATATGGGAGGGAAATGGATTATTTCTCCAAGGCAATGTACAGAGTCACAACAGCGGTGAAATGCGGCATCTATTCTTCGAGTATGTTCGACGTGATTTTTCAGGCAGGGCATCTTCAAAAAAGCCTTCATCACGTGCATCCCAGGCCGTCGAACATGGTGAGACGGAAACATTTTTGGCCCGTGAAATACACGTTTCCTCGTGTGCGGACAAATATGTCAATGAAATTTGAATTTCCCAAAAATGATTTCACGGTTTGGGACCGGTTCTATTCCGCCAGAATTTCTCTGAAATAATTCTGCCCGTCAGCCAATGGGAAGCCTCCTTACCTTGAACCGTTGCTCTGACTGTTACACTACTCAACAATTCCTACAATTTAAAATTTCGTTTGCATGCAAGAAGCATATTTTGATGATTACTGACACACATACAAAGAAGATACAACCAAATAACAGTATTGATTTCTCACAACTCTACGTGGAGTATATCAATAGTTCGTTTGACTCGTTGTATTATTTTTAATTGCAATGTCCATCACCGTCCGTGGTACGAGTCCATGAATAGGATCAAGACTCGCGCCCAGTCTTGCGACTTATATGTGCATGCACGAAAGAGGAAGCTGATCGCGATGTTCTCTGAAAGAGAGAAAAAGAAAGAGAGAGAGAGAGAGAGAGAGAGAGAGAGAGAGAGAGAGAGAGAGAGAGAGAGAGAAAGAGTTCTTATCTGTGTCTGTCCGCGATGAATACTTATCTGTGCCACCCTCGTGATCGGTCGATCTTCATTTTCTTATTTCTTCCACTTA
>JAWQFJ010000835.1:0-15000 GCA_034096865.1 Theodoxus fluviatilis | reverse complement strand
ACAATGTATGTAGACATGACACCAGCACCGTGTCACAATGTATGTAGACATGACACCAGCACCGTGCCACAATGTATGTAGACATGACACCAGCACCGTGCCACAATGTATGTAGACATGACACCAGCACCGTGCCACAATGTAGAGATGACACCAGCACCGTGCCACAATGTATGTAGACATGACACCAGCACCGTGCCACAATGTATGTAGACATGACACCAGCACCGTGCCACAATGTATGTAGACATGACACCAGCACCGTGCCACAATGTATGTAGACATGACACCAGCACCGTGCCACAATGTATGTAGACATGACATCAGCACCGTGCCACCTTGCATCAGTGGTCAGGTTTCCTTATGTCAGCGTCTGTACAACTGATGTTTTCTCCCTAACTCTACTAAATCTCAACATACAGAGCTTTTTTCCCTAATCTCTCGTAGCATAGGATATATTTTTCCTGCTCCTATCGAATTTCGACACATTGGGTATCTTTTTCTCACTCCTACTCATTGTCAACCCATATATAAGAACTTAACTTCTACATCCCACTAATATCAACGCATTTTCCCCTGTCTCTCTTCCCTATTGAATGTCAGTATAGAGTTGTTTTTATCCTGTTTCTTCTGAATCCTAATGCAATGGCACTCTCTTCCTACTTCTGTCAAATATCAGCACATACGCTAAATTCTTTCCATTCTTACTTATTGTCATGATAAAAGTTTATCTTCCTATTCCCACCCGGTGACAGAATATATTCTTTTCTGAGGAAAATCCAGTATTTGACGGTAACAAATCAGCTATTTCTCGAAAGGCAGCATGGAACTGGTGTCTCAGTCTGCACTGACTAGATATTATATGTCTATAGCACGTTGTGTATGAATATTTCACTTTGACAAAGGATCACTGGCCGTGGCCGTATGTTGTTCTTTTTTCCCTCTAAAACCGCACTTACATCCCCAATGGCAGAGCCTGGAGAGACTTCAACATGGCCTGACCATGATGTTTTGCTCTTGTCTAGCTTGACTATGGGGACGTGAGTGAGAGAAAAAAGCTGCGAGAAACGAACAAGTGTGGCACCTTCCAAGAGTACCTGGACAAGATTACGAAGTTGGTGGACATCTACGTACCCGTCAAGCAGCATGCTGCGGGCGTGGTGAGTGAGCGTGACTGCAAATTCTTCTCTTCTCTACCTCGAGAACAAGAATTATTCTATGTACAATTTCCTCTCGCTTCCATGCACGTATTTTCTGCCTCAAAGCACAGCGAGACCCAGAAATGACTGCATACAATGAGTTAGGCAAAAGCCACAGGTACAAATCTGCAACTAATTTGAACAATGCACGGGGCCGTTTTTGTCTATACACAAAGTAACAAGACAAAGTTGACTCTGTCAGTACCAGTATTTAAAAGAAAGAAGAAAAAAAAAGTGGTCAGACGATCGTTGATACCGGACTACTTTGGGCGGCCAGATCATGTGATTCCTACTTGTGATTCCTGAGAAAGTAGTTTTTTTTCACGCTTCTGTAACATAAACTGTGTAGCGGTGGGACGTCGTGTTTCTTGTTAAACTGAAACAAAAGAATTTTCACCTCTTTGCTATGTCCCTGAGAGAGAAAGTCAATGAATACCATTCCGTCGTACAAACAGGCTGCAGGGAGAGCTAGGGGGTGGCAGCTGCTGAGACAGAAGAACAGGAATGAATACGGACCCCAGTTCCCACTGAACAACTCTCAAAATAATGGCTAGAGACGGGTTCACCTGGGTTAATGTAATAAGAGTAGCAGCCACGTGATACCCTCCATCTTTGCAAGATAAACATTGGAATGCATGCAGTAGAAGACGCGTGTGGCCGTACTTTTCTGGGAATAAAGATCGGTGAATGATGGTAAAAAAATTGCATCAAACTATTAAGATAGTTTGATTACACACACAAAATCACCGAAAATATTGATAATGGATAAGCTTTACTTGTATAATTTGTACCCATACCTGAAAACATTTTGTAAATAAAATACGCTGATCGGGGGGAGTGTCCGACCCCGCAGGTGGCAGGCGTGCCCAAACAAGGTGTGATGAATAACTAAACTCGTCTGAGTCACAGCTACGTTCTTCAATCAGCAGAGCCCATACGCGGCCGCATTCGCTTCGCTGATAGAGGTTTGAAATTTAGCGCCATTGCCCTAATAGCACGGCGATCGCTGACATCGTCAAATAATGTACGCACGCACAATCACACACACATACACTGATACTAAATGGTGTTTCACTATAAGGTACAATGAGCTTTTCAATCAGTTTAACAAGCACTGTCAATGTACAAGTTACAAAGGTCATTCGTCAGAAAAAGAGATAGAGTCCTCACCACTTAGCTCGACCTCCGATAGCTTGACAATCTGGATACCTCGACCATTTTGTTTGGTTTCGATAATTTTCTTTTTCTTTGTAATAAAGAAAACACCCAGTTACGTCGACAGAATTTGACATACAGACCTTAATTAACTCGACACAAAAATGAAAACGCACATATCTTTACTGATCACTCAGCTGTGCATAACACTACAGAGTCCATTGACAAGCTGTTCCTCGTGGTAAAGGAAGAAGGCGAAGAGAGGAAGAAGGGGAGGGGTTAAGGGGTGGGGGTGGGGGGTGGAGGATGATGTTCCTAGTGAGCTTGAGCCCTCCTGTTCTGATGAAGACCCCCTGTGGATTCGGGGTCAGAAAAGAACCAACGCGTCTCCCTACGCGATTTGTGAGAGGCGAATAACTAGGGACACCGTGGCTTGATCTGTCCTCACTCTAAACTAACCTTATGATTTTCGTGCTCTGGCCTTACACAGCCCACAAAGGCCAATAGGTCGTAAAACATCCATCCATCCATCCATCCATCCGTCCGTCCGTCCGTCCGTCCGTCCGTCCGTCCGTCCATCCGTCCATCCATCCATCCATCCATCCATCCATCCATCCATCCATCCACCCATCCATGTTCTGACGAAGACGACGGATCACCTACACCTCGAGTTACTTCGCTGAAGCAAGAGAGTGCATGGCAAGCATGTCCCTGTCCTCGCTACAAGCTGGCTGCAAAGATAATTTTGTTCATTTATTTTCAATTTTCCAGTCCTTGCTGGACAAATTCCGAAGGCGAAGAGAGGCCCAAAGAAAAAGAACAAACTTTTTTAGCCTCTGTTCCAGTAATCCAGAAATTGTCCCTTCACACACACCCGCTACATTTACTTGTCTTGTTAAAAGATTTCCTCATTGTTCTTTCATTGTCCCTTATGTCTACTGTCATTTCAATCCACTCTGTACTTTCTTTCTTTTTGCGTTTCCAATACGCTCTGCTGACACCTCAATTTGTGTTTAATTTGTCATTTCAGGCCATTGAGAAATAATTCTAGGCCCAGCTGCTTGATTTAATTGCTTGCTCAATGTACGTTTGGTGCATCCCCCCCCCCCCCCCCCCCCAAAAAAAAAAAAGTCTGGACAAGACATGCATGCATTCTGCACAGTTGCCAAGTGGTCTGGCAAACCAGTTGTGATCGTAAAGGCTCGTACCGTTTTTCAAGCCGATTTTGCTCCCGATCCGGTCTGACCGTGCGTGTAAAAATCGGGTTGATAGCCACACGCAACGATTAAGCAGTCGAGCTGTGCCGACTGTGTGGATGCATCGACCTGCATTTCCAATTTTAAAATGTAGGAGCTTTCACGACCTATTGATGCATTCAACATACAGCTTTGATAAATTAATGCTGTTCATGGCTTACATTTTCTTTGGATGAGTTTCTAGTATCCCCAAATACAGCGTTTTCTGTGTGGAGCGTAGACAGGTCCGCCATTTAATTTTGCAACTAGTCGCCAGAACGCGACAACGAGGCTTCGCGCCTCGTTCTCGCGTCACCCGGCATAGGAATCGGTCCGGACCGGGTCGCGGAATAGAGCCTGCCCTACTGACAAGAATCGGGCTGGATTGCATGCAAAAGGCGCCTACACACGTTACGTTTTTCAAGCTGGTTTTGCTCCCGATCCGGCTGACCGTGCGTGTAAAAAGCGGGTTGACAGCCACACGCAACGATTACACCCACACCGCGAACTGGAGCGGAGTTCATTTACGCGAAGCAAAGTCAGAATTTAGAGTTACGTCCCTTTGGTGAGCCTATGGCAACAGACGCTATGCGTGTGACCTGCCTGTCGGATTTGCAAAATGCAGAACTTTCCCGACCTACTGATGCATTCAACATACATCTTTGATAAATTAATGCTGTTCATGGCTTACATTTTCTTGAGATGGGGTTTCTAGTATCCCGATATACAGCGTTTTCTGTGCGAAGACGCGATAGAGCGGTGGCGATCGACATTCTTCGCCGGTGTAGATTTGCATTGACCAGCATTCGATTTGTAAAAAGTTGAAGCTTTACCGACCTACTGATGCATTCAACATACAGCTTTGATAAATTAATGCTGTTCATGGCTTACATTTTATGTGCGAACACGCAATGAAGCGGGTGGAGCAGATTGAATGATATTGTTGGAAGCATAGATCTGCCTTGACCTGCATTCGATTTGTAAAAAGTTGAAGCTTTCACGACCTACTGACGCATTCAACATACAGCTTTGATAAATTAATGATGTTCATGGCTTACCTTTTCTTTGGATTGGTTTGTAGTATCCCCAAATACACCTTTTCCTGTCTGAAGCGACGACAGCGTCCCCCATTAAAATTGGCGACTAAGTCGCCACAACGCGAGATCTCGCGTTGCCGGGCATATGAACCGGTCCGGAAGGGTCGGGAAAATAGAGCCAGCCCTAGTCACAAGAACCGTGCCGGATTAGTCCACGGTTTCGATTTTTGACCGGATCGGCAGCAAAACCGGGGGACAACCGGTACGTGTGTAGGCGCCTAAATGAGTCAACCGTTCCGATTCTTGACCGGATCGGCAGCAAACTCGGGGGACAAACGGTACGTGTGTAGGCGCCTTTAGAGAGGTAATCCGTTTATTTCAGTGGACGTTGCGGAAATGTTACTTTCTTGACCTGTTAACTCAACACACCGTTTAGCTCGACAATTTTTTTCAGTGCCCCTGCGATGTAAAATTGGCCGAAGAGGGTGCCCCACGAAATAGAACAAGACGTCTATGCTGGGCGACAGGGTAATGTTCAGCGTCGTTACAACAGGCGATAGTGGACACACGACGTTGGCAGAACAGACTGTAATCAAATCTAGAGTCAAGAGCTCAAGTCGAAACACACATATTCTTGTAATTAAGTCCAGATCTTGAAATTGAGTTCTACACACAAATGAAACAGGAAATTAACTCTCTCTCTCTCTCTCTCTCTCTCTCTCTCTCTCTCTCTCTCTCTCTCTCTCTCTCTCTCCTCCCTCCCTCCCTCCCTCCCTCCCTCCCTCCCTCCCTCCCTCCCCCCCCCCCTCTCTCTCTCTCTCTCTCTCTCTCTCTCTCTCTCTCTCTCTCTCTCTCTCTCAAATATACTTGGACCCAACATTCTGCAGATGAAACACGCACAAAAATATGGCAAGTACAGCGTGGTTACTCGCTCGGCAACTTGGAGACAGAACGCTATACACCAGGGTAGATCCACCAAGGAACACAAACCCTAACCGTGCGCAGTCAAATTACTTCCAAGAATTTAAAACTAAAACTCTTGAATTGTCTTGACCGGCGTCGACCCCGTGTGACTTTAATGTCGGCACCACAGTAGCTGACAAAAACTTGTCTCTTCGCCATGAAGACGTTGCTACTTAAAATCTAAGAACCAGTCTGTTGCAAACGTTTGCAACAGACTGGTTCTTAGATTTTAAGTAGCAACGTCTTCATGGCGAAGAGACAAGTTTTTGTCAGCTACTGTGGTGCCGACATTAAAGTCACACGGGGTCGACGTCGGTCAGGACAATTCAAGAGTTATAGTTTTAAATTCTTGGAAGTAATTTGACTGCGCACTGTTAGGGTTTGTGTTCCTTGGTGGATCTACCCTGGTGTATAGCGTTCTGTCTCCAAGTTGCCGAGCGAGTAACCACGCTGTACTTGCCATATTTTTGTGCGTGTTTCATCTGCAGAATGTTGGGTCCAAGTATATTTGAGAGAGAGAGAGAGAGAGAGAGAGAGAGAGAGAGAGAGAGAGAGAGAGAGGGGGGGGGGGAGGGAGGGAGGGAGGGAGGGAGGGAGGGAGGGAGGGAGGGAGGGAGGGAGAGAGAGAGAGAGAGAGAGAGAGAGAGAGAGAGAGAGAGAGAGAGAGAGAGAGAGTTAATTTCCTGTTTCATTTGTGTGTAGAACTCAATTTCAAGATCTGGACTTAATTACAAGAATATGTGTGTTTCGACTTGAGCTCTTGACTCTAGATTTGATTACAGTCTGTTCTGCCAACGTCGTGTGTCCACTATCGCCTGTTGTAACGACGCTGAACATTACCCTGTCGCCCAGCATAGACGTCTTGTTCTATTTCGTGGGGCACCCTCTTCGGCCAATTTTACATCGCAGGGGGACTGAAAAAATTGTCGAGCTAAACGGTGTGTTGAGTTAACAGGTCAAGAAAGTAACATTTCCGCAACGTCCACTGAAATAAACGGATTACCTCTCTAAAGGCGCCTACACACGTACCGTTTGTCCCCCGAGTTTGCTGCCGATCCGGTCAAGAATCGGAACGGTTGACTCATTTAGGCGCCTACACACGTACCGGTTGTCCCCCGGTTTTGCTGCCGATCCGGTCAAAAATCGAAACCGTGGACTAATCCGGCACGGTTCTTGTGACTAGGGCTGGCTCTATTTTCCCGACCCCTCCGGACCGGTTCATATGCCCGGCAACGCGAGATCTCGCGTTGTGGCGACTTAGTCGCCAATTTTAATGGCGGACGCTGTCGTCGCTTCAGACAGGAAAAGGTGTATTTGGGGATACTACAAACCAATCCAAAGAAAAGGTAAGCCATGAACATCATTAATTTATCAAAGCTGTATGTTGAATGCGTCAGTAGGTCGTGAAAGCTTCAACTTTTTACAAATCGAATGCAGGTCAAGGCAGATCTATGCTTCCAACAATATCATTCAATCTGCTCCACCCGCTTCATTGCGTGTTCGCACATAAAATGTAAGCCATGAACAGCATTAATTTATCAAAGCTGTATGTTGAATGCATCAGTAGGTCGGTAAAGCTTCAACTTTTTACAAATCGAATGCTGGTCAATGCAAATCTACACCGGCGAAGAATGTCGATCGCCACCGCTCTATCGCGTCTTCGCACAGAAAACGCTGTATATCGGGATACTAGAAACCCCATCTCAAGAAAATGTAAGCCATGAACAGCATTAATTTATCAAAGATGTATGTTGAATGCATCAGTAGGTCGGGAAAGTTCTGCATTTTGCAAATCCGACAGGCAGGTCACACGCATAGCGTCTGTTGCCATAGGCTCACCAAAGGGACGTAACTCTAAATTCTGACTTTGCTTCGCGTAAATGAACTCCGCTCCAGTTCGCGGTGTGGGTGTAATCGTTGCGTGTGGCTGTCAACCCGCTTTTTACACGCACGGTCAGCCGGATCGGGAGCAAAACCAGCTTGAAAAACGTAACGTGTGTAGGCGCCTTTTGCATGCAATCCAGCCCGATTCTTGTCAGTAGGGCAGGCTCTATTCCGCGACCCGGTCCGGACCGATTCCTATGCCCGGGCGACGCGAGAACAAGGCGCGGAGCCTCGTTGTCGCGTTCTGGCGACTAGTTGCAAAATTAAATGGCGGACCTGTCTACGCTCCACACAGAAAACGCTGTATTTGGGGATACTAGAAACCCATCCAAAGAAAATGTAAGCCATGAACAGTATTAATTTATCAAAGATGTATGTTGAATGCATCAATAGGTCGTGAAAGCTCCTACATTTTAAAATTGGAAATGCAGGTCTATGCATCCACACAGTCGGCACGGCTCGACTGCTTAATTGTTGCATGTGGCTATCAACCCGATTTTTACACGCACGGTCAGACCGGATCGGGAGCAAAATCGGCTTGAAAAACGGTACGAGCCTTTACGATCACAACTGGTTTGCCAGACCACTTGGCAACTGTGCAGAATGCATGTCTTGTCCAGACTTTTTTTTTTTTTGGGGGGGGGGGGGGGGTGCACCAAACGTACATTGAGCAAGCAATTAAATCAAGCAGCTGGGCCTAGAATTATTTCTCAATGGCCTGAAATGACAAATTAAACACAAATTGAGGTGTCAGCAGAGCGTATTGGAAACGCAAAAAGAAAGAAAGTACAGAGTGGATTGAAATGACAGTAGACATACTGGACAATGAAAGAACAATGAGGAAATCTTTGAACAAGACAAGTAAATGTAGCGGGTGGGTGTGAAGGGACAATTTCTGGATTACTGGAACAGAGGCTAAAAAAGTTTGTTCTTTTTCTTTGGGCCTCTCTTCGCCTTCGGAATTTGTCCAGCAAGGACCGGAAAATTGAAAATAAATGAACAAAATTATCTTTGCAGCCAGCTTGTAGTGAGGACAGGGACATGCTTGCCATGCACTCTCTTGCTTCAGCGAAGTAACTCGAGGTGAAGGTGATCCGTCGTCTTCGTCAGAACATGGATGGGTGGATGGATGGATGGATGGATGGACGGATGGACGGATGGATGGACGGATGGACGGACGGACGGACGGACGGACGGACGGACGGACGGACGGATGGATGGATGGATGGATGGATGTTTTACGACCTATTGGCCTTTGTGGGCTGTGTAAGGCCACTGAGCACGAAAATCATAAGGTTGGTTTAGAGTGAGGACAGATCAAACCACGGTGTCCCTAGTTATTCGCCTCTCACAAATCGCGTAGGGAGACGCGTTGGTTCTTTTCTGACCCCGAATCCACAGGGGGTCGTCATCAGAACAGGAGGGCTCAAGCTCACCAGGAGCATCCTCCTCCACCCCCCACCCCCACCCCTTAACCCCTCCCCTTCTTTCTCTCTTCGCCTTCTTCCTTTACCACGAGGAACAGCTTGTCAATGGACTCTGTAGTGTTATGCACAGCTGAGTGATCAGTAAAGATATGTGCGTTTTCATTTTTGTGTCGAGTTAATTAAGGTCTGTATGTCAAATTCTGTCGACGTAACTGGGTGTTTTCTTTATTACAAAGAAAAAGAAAATTATCGAAACCAAACAAAATGGTCGAGGTATCCAGAGTGTCAAGCTATCGGAGGTCGAGCTAAGTGGTGAGGACTCTATCTCTTTTTCTGACGAATGACCTTTGTAACTTGTACATTGACAGTGCTTGTTAAACTCATTGAAAAGCTCATTGTACCTTATAGTGAAACACCATTTAGTATCAGTGTATGTGTGTGTGATTGTGCGTGCGTACATTATTTGACGATGTCAGCGATCGCCGTGCTATTAGGGCAATGGCGCTAAATTTCAAACCTCTATCAGCGAAGCGAATGCGGCCGCGTATGGGCTCTGCTGATTGAAGAACGTAGCTGTGACTCAGACGAGTTTAGTTATTCATCACACCTTGTTTGGGCACGCCTGCCACCTGCGGGGTCGGACACTCCCCCCGATCAGCGTATTTTATTTACAAAATGTTTTCAGGTATGGGTACAAATTATACAAGTAAAGCTTATCCATTATCAATATTTTCGGTGATTTTGTGTGTGTAATCAAACTATCTTAATAGTTTGATGCAATTTTTTTACCATCATTCACCGATCTTTATTCCCAGAAAAGTACGGCCACACGCGTCTTCTACTGCATGCATTCCAATGTTTATCTTGCAAAGATGGAGGGTATCACGTGGCTGCTACTCTTATTACATTAACCCAGGTGAACCCGTCTCTAGCCATTATTTTGAGAGTTGTTCAGTGGGAACTGGGGTCCGTATTCATTCCTGTTCTTCTGTCTCAGCAGCTGCCACCCCCTAGCTCTCCCTGCAGCCTGTTTGTACGACGGAATGGTATTCATTGACTTTCTCTCTCAGGGACATAGCAAAGAGGTGAAAATTCTTTTGTTTCAGTTTAACAAGAAACACGACGTCCCACCGCTACACAGTTTATGTTACAGAAGCGTGAAAAAAAACTACTTTCTCAGGAATCACAAGTAGGAATCACATGATCTGGCCGCCCAAAGTAGTCCGGTATCAACGATCGTCTGACCACTTTTTTTTTCTTCTTTCTTTTAAATACTGGTACTGACAGAGTCAACTTTGTCTTGTTACTTTGTGTATAGACAAAAACGGCCCCGTGCATTGTTCAAATTAGTTGCAGATTTGTACCTGTGGCTTTTGCCTAACTCATTGTATGCAGTCATTTCTGGGTCTCGCTGTGCTTTGAGGCAGAAAATACGTGCATGGAAGCGAGAGGAAATTGTACATAGAATAATTCTTGTTCTCGAGGTAGAGAAGAGAAGAATTTGCAGTCACGCTCACTCACCACGCCCGCAGCATGCTGCTTGACGGGTACGTAGATGTCCACCAACTTCGTAATCTTGTCCAGGTACTCTTGGAAGGTGCCACACTTGTTCGTTTCTCGCAGCTTTTTTCTCTCACTCACGTCCCCATAGTCAAGCTAGACAAGAGCAAAACATCATGGTCAGGCCATGTTGAAGTCTCTCCAGGCTCTGCCATTGGGGATGTAAGTGCGGTTTTAGAGGGAAAAAAGAACAACATACGGCCACGGCCAGTGATCCTTTGTCAAAGTGAAATATTCATACACAACGTGCTATAGACATATAATATCTAGTCAGTGCAGACTGAGACACCAGTTCCATGCTGCCTTTCGAGAAATAGCTGATTTGTTACCGTCAAATACTGGATTTTCCTCAGAAAAGAATATATTCTGTCACCGGGTGGGAATAGGAAGATAAACTTTTATCATGACAATAAGTAAGAATGGAAAGAATTTAGCGTATGTGCTGATATTTGACAGAAGTAGGAAGAGAGTGCCATTGCATTAGGATTCAGAAGAAACAGGATAAAAACAACTCTATACTGACATTCAATAGGGAAGAGAGACAGGGGAAAATGCGTTGATATTAGTGGGATGTAGAAGTTAAGTTCTTATATATGGGTTGACAATGAGTAGGAGTGAGAAAAAGATACCCAATGTGTCGAAATTCGATAGGAGCAGGAAAAATATATCCTATGCTACGAGAGATTAGGGAAAAAAGCTCTGTATGTTGAGATTTAGTAGAGTTAGGGAGAAAACATCAGTTGTACAGACGCTGACATAAGGAAACCTGACCACTGATGCAAGGTGGCACGGTGCTGATGTCATGTCTACATACATTGTGGCACGGTGCTGGTGTCATGTCTACATACATTGTGGCACGGTGCTGGTGTCATGTCTACATACATTGTGACACGGTGCTGGTGTCATGTCTACATACATTGTGGCACGGTGCTGGTGTCATGTCTACATACATTGTGGCACGGTGCTGGTGTCATGTCTACATACATTGTGGCACGGTGCAGGTGTCATCTCTACATTGTGGCACGGTGCTGGTGTCATGTCTTCATACATTGTGGCACGGTGCTGGTGTCATGTCTACATACATTGTGGCACGGTGCAGGTGTCATCTCTACATTGTGGCACGGTGCTGGTGTCATGTCTACATACATTGTGGCACGGTGCTGGTGTCATGTCTACATACATTGTGGCACGGTGCTGGTGTCATGTCTTCATACATTGTGACACGGTGCTGGTGTCATGTCTACATACATTGTGGCACGGTGCTGGTGTCATGTCTACATACATTGTGGCACGGTGCTGGTGTCATGTCTACATACATTGTGGCACGGTGCTGGTGTCATGTCTACATACATTGTGGCACGGTGCTGGTGTCATGTCTACATACATTGTGGCACGGTGCTGATGTCATGTCTACATACATTGTGGCACGGTGCTGGTGTCATGTCTACATACATTGTGGCACGGTGCTGGTGTCATGTCTACATACATTGTGGCACGGTGCTGGTGTCATGTCTACATACATTGTGGCACGGTGCAGGTGTCATCTCTACATTGTGGCACGGTGCTGGTGTCATGTCTTCATACATTGTGGCACGGTGCTGGTGTCATGTCTACATACATTGTGGCACGGTGCAGGTGTCATCTCTACATTGTGGCACGGTGCTGGTGTCATGTCTACATACATTGTGGCACGGTGCTGGTGTCATGTCTACATACATTGTGGCACGGTGCTGGTGTCATGTCTTCATACATTGTGACACGGTGCTGGTGTCATGTCTACATACATTGTGGCACGGTGCTGGTGTCATGTCTACATACATTGTGGCACGGTGCTGGTGTCATGTCTACATACATTGTGGCACGGTGCTGGTGTCATGTCTACATACATTGTGGCACGGTGCTGGTGTCATGTCTACATACATTGTGGCACGGTGCTGATGTCATGTCTACATACATTGTGGCACGGTGCTGGTGTCATGTCTACATACATTGTGGCACGGTGCTGGTGTCATGTCTACATACATTGTGGCACGGTGCAGGTGTCATCTCTACATTGTGGCACGGTGCTGGTGTCATGTCTACATACATTGTGGCACGGTGCTGGTGTCATGTCTACATACATTGTGGCACGGTGCTGGTGTCATGTCTTCATACATTGTGACACGGTGCTGGTGTCATGTCTACATACATTGTGGCACGGTGCTGGTGTCATGTCTACATACATTGTGGCACGGTGCTGGTGTCATGTCTACATACATTGTGGCACGGTGCTGGTGTCATGTCTACATACATTGTGGCACGGTGCTGGTGTCATGTCTACATGCATTGTGGCACGGTGCTGGTGTCATGTCTACATACATTGTGGCACGGTGCTGGTGTCATGTCTACATACATTGTGGCACGGTGCTGGTGTCATGTCTACATACATTGTGGCACGGTGCTGGTGTCATGTCTACATACATTGTGGCACGGTGCTGGTGTCATGTCTACATACATTGTGGCACGGTGCTGGTGTCATGTCTACATACATTGTGGCACGGTGCTGGTGTCATCTCTACATACATTGTGGCACGGTGCTGGTGTCATCTCTACATACATTGTGGCACGGTGCTGGTGTCATGTCTACATACATTGTGACTCGGTGCTGGTGTCATGTCTACATACATTGTGGCACGGTGCTGGTGTCATGTCTACATACATTGTGACTCGGTGCTGGTGTCATGTCTACATACATTGTGGCACGGTGCTGGTGTCATCTCTACATACATTGTGGCACGGTGCTGGTGTCATCTCTACATACATTGTGGCACGGTGCTGGTGTCATGTCTACATACATTGTGACTCGGTGCTGGTGTCATGTCTACATACATTGTGGCACGGTGCTGGTGTCATCTCTACATACATTGTGACTCGGTGCTGGTGTCATGTCTACATACATTGTGACTCGGTGCTGGTGTCATGTCTTCATACATTGTGGCACGGTGCTGGTGTCATGTCTACATACATTGTGGCACGGTGCTGGTGTCGTGTCTACATACATTGTGACACGGTGCTGGTGTCATGTCTACATACATTGTGGCACGGTGCTGGTGTCATGTCTACATACATTGTGGCACGGTGCTGGTGTCATGTCTTCATACATTGTGACACGGTGCTGGTGTCATGTCTTCATACATTGTGGCACGGTGCTGGTGTCATGTCTACATTCATTGTGGCACGGTGCTGGTGTCATGTCTACATACATTGTGGCACGGTGCTGGTGTCATGTCTACATACATTGTGGCACGGTGCTGGTGTCATCTCTACATTGTGGCACGGTGCTGGTGTCATGTCTACATACATTGTGGTACGGTGCTGGTGTCATGTCTTCATACATTGTGGCACGGTGCTGGTGTCATGTCTACATACATTGTGGCACGGTGCTGGTGTCATGTCTACATACATTGTGGCACGGTGCTGGTGTCATCTCTACATTGTGGCACGGTGCTGGTGTCATGTCTACATTCATTGTGGCACGGTGCTGGTGTCATGTCTACATACATTGTGGCACGGTGCTGGTGTCATGTCTACATACATTGTGACACGGTGCTGGTGTCATGTCTACATACATTGTGGCACGGTGCTGGTGTCATGTCTACATACATTGTGGCACGGTGCTGGTGTCATGTCTACATATATTGTGGCACGGTGCTGCTGTCATGTCTATATACATTGTGGCATGGTGCAGGTGTCATGTCTACATACATTGTGGCACGGTGCTGGTGTCATGTCTACATACATTGTGACTCGGTGCTGGTGTCATGTCTACATACATTGTGACTTGGTGCTGGTGTCATGTCTACATACATTGTGGCACGGTGCTGGTGTCATGTCTACATACATTGTAACACGGTGCTGGTGTCATGTCTACATACATTGTGACTCGGTGCTGGTGTCATGTCTACATACATTGTGACTCGGTGCTGGTGTCATGTCTACATACATTGTGGCACGGTGCTGGTGTCATGTCTACATACATTGTGACTCGGTGCTGGTGTCATGTCTTCATACATTGTGGCACGGTGCTGGTGTCATGTCTACATACATTGTGGTACGGTGCTGGTGTCATGTCTACATACATTGTGGCACAGTGCTGGTGTCATGTCTACATACATTGTGGCACGGTGCTGGTGTCATGTCTACATACATTGTGACACGGTGCTGGTGTCATGTCTACCATACATTGTGGCACGGTGCTGGTGTCATGTCTACATACATTGTGACTCGGTGCTGGTGTCATGTCTACATACATTGTGGCACGGTGCTGGTGTCATGTCTACATACATTGTGGCACGGTGCTGGTGTCATGTCTACATACATTGTGACTCGGTGCTGGTGTCATGTCTACATACTTTGTGACACGGTGCTGGTGTCATGTCTACATACATTGTGACACGGTGCTGGTGTCATGTCTACATACATTGTGGCACGGTGCTGGTGTCATGTCTACATACATTGTGGCACGGTGCTGGTGTCATGTCTACATACATTGTGGCACGGT
>JAWQFJ010000834.1:7500-52712 GCA_034096865.1 Theodoxus fluviatilis | reverse complement strand
GTGAAATGAAAAGAGAAGAAGTCCATGGCACGCCGAAATGAGTGATAGAGACTAGAGACTGATGAACAGTCATACCGTAAATTGATATCCATACATTTATTCGTTTAAAGACTAATCAACAAAAAGTGACTACATTTTTCTAGTGTATGATTATTGCCCGCTTGGATTTTGTGTGTGTGAAATTAATAAATGTACTAGTGAAGAGAAAAGAAAATTGATGTATCATCTTTGTGCCTGTCTGATAGTAAACAGAGAAAAAGTACACGCACCATTCTGAGAAAGATAAATATATTTACATTTAGTCTCAGTTTATTTGGTACACACAAACAAAAATCCAGGCCGTGACAATAGACACAGAGAGAGAGAGAGAGACAGAGAGACAGAGAGACAGAGAGAGAGAGAGAGACAGAGAGACAGAGAGACAGAGAGACAGAGACAGAGAGAGAGAGAGAGAGAGAGAGAGAGAGAGAGAGAGACAGAGAGAGAGACAGAGAGAGAGAGACAGAGAGAGACAGAGAGAGAGAGAGATAATTACATTGGAAGGACGCAAACGAAAATACTTAATATACAAGCGGCTCATCAAAACTGGCAGCCAGAGTTTCGGCTCGCGGAACACGCACGGGAGAGTTAACATAATCAATTGAAAAGTTTAAATTTTGCGTGCAGCCCGTGAAAGTTGCTGACGTGTCGGCGGCGTTCTACATCTTTCGGTCTTGTTTATATCAGCATTCTTGCCACGATGGTGAACAGCTGCTCTTCAATTAACTGCAGGTAGGGTGTTGTCAGGGTCTTTAGTTGGTGATGCCAGGCAGGTCCTCTTGTATGCTGTTTCCGGATCATTCAGGCCTTCGGCAGACGTCGACGGCGAGGGCTGGAGCGAGATGAGTGACGTTCCTTGACGCACAAGCCTCAGCTATTCCATTCCTCACCGCGCTTGTGTGCTCTTGCAAGCTACGAGGCATGCAGTCAGTAATCTCCCTCAACAGTTGCTTCTCTTCTGTGGGATTAAATCGTGACGCTCTGAGGATCATCTTGGGTGAAAGGTGGAACATTATAGCGGATCATATTCATTCTCTTCAAAGTAGATCACCTGAAGCAGCAATAGTGATCATGGGTGACTTTAATGCATGTACGTTGGACAAGTTCCGTCCGGAGTGTCACCAGTGTGTTTCATGCTCCACAAGAGTTGGAAAAACGCTCGAGCTTTGCTATACGAACATAGCAAATGCATACATCTCACGTGCGTTGCCTGCCATTGGAAAGAGTGATCATAACATGGTTCACCTGCTGCCCGCCTACCGCCAGCACGTCAGGCGTGAAAGACCGATAATAATCACGATAAAACAGTGGACTCCCGAGGCAGTCGACAGTCTTCGAGCATGTTTTGACTGCAACCTGTGGGATGTGCTCACAGATAACTGTGATTGCATTGACTGCATACGTTTCTGCGAAGACCTGTGTATCCCTGAAAAGACGGGTAGATGCTACTCCAGTAATAAACCCTGGGTTGACAGCAACATCAAAACAATACTCAACGAAAAAAAAACACGTTTTGAAACATGGTACCAAGGAAGATAGAAGGCATGTCCAAAACAAACTTCGAATGGAAATATCTGAAAGGAAGAATAGATATCGTGAGAAGTTACAGAGTCTCTTTGCCACAAATTACTTTCATGGAGCCCGAGAAGGACTCAAAAGATACCAGGATACAAACCAGGAAGGAGTAAGGCAATAATCGATGACAAACAAAAGTTTTCAACGAATTTTAATGATTTTACACCTAGTTTGACACCACAGACTTCGCGAGATACACCAGGAACTCAAGCTGCTGAAAGACCATGACCCCAGACCAGAAATCACTTCTGCTGCTGTTAGAAAGAACTTCAAATGAATTAATTCTCGGAAAGCTAGCGGCCCTGACATCATCAGTGGTAGAATCCTACATGAGTGTTGTTATCAGCGTGCTCCTGTCTTTGACAGCATTTTCCAAAGGTCAATGGACACTCCCGCCATTCCATCTTTGTGGGAAAAAGTATGTCATCGTACTAGTACCCAAGAAACAACGACCAAACCACCTTGAATGACTACCGACCAGTGGCGCTAACATCGTTCACAAATGAAGTCGTTTGAGCAGCTGGCTCTGCGACTTCTTCTCTAAGAAACCTCCCAGTTTGCTGATCCCCACCAGGTCGCATATCGTCAACGCAGGAGCACTGAAGATGCAGTTCTTTCACTCCTCCATCATATCCTGCT
The DNA here is from genome assembly GCA_034096865.1 of Theodoxus fluviatilis. Classification (NCBI taxonomy): domain Eukaryota; kingdom Metazoa; phylum Mollusca; class Gastropoda; order Cycloneritida; family Neritidae; genus Theodoxus; species Theodoxus fluviatilis. Next base: position 50,459 of record JAWQFJ010000834.1, on the reverse strand, counting down.
ACACCTCGACTCCCCTCGAGCGTCAGTCCGAATTCTCATTGTATATTTCTTGAGCACCTTTAACACCATCCAGCCGCACAAGATGATCGAGAAAATGAGAACCATGGGCGTAAACACTTTCCTCATCAGGTGGATCTGCAGTGTTTTCATAAATAGAATCTAGTGTGCCCGCAGTGGAAGCCACCTTTCAGAAAGCATCTCCACCAACGCTGGAGCGCCCCAGGGCTGTTCTCTCTCTCCAGCACTTTTTAGTCCCTATACATCAGACTGCAAGCCTATAAGAACGGGAAGCAAAGATACACCTTTTAAGTATGCTGATGACAAGGCTGTAGTAGGCCTTATCAACAAGGACGGTGATTCGGCCTATATCCAGGAAGTAAAAAACCTCGTCTCCTGGTGTGACGCAAACTACCTGGAATTGAACCCAAAGAAGACAAAGCAAATGGTCATTGACTTCAGAAAAAAATCGACGACCCCAGCCCCCCTAACCATCAAGGGTGATAGAATCGAAGTGGTGTCATCATATTGGAATCTTGGAGTTACACTTGACAACCACCTAAAATGTACAAAAACATATCTACAGTTCAGAAAAAGCAAATCCAAGACTCTATTTCCTCAGAAAATGTATTACTTCCGAGTGGAGAAAACTATCCTCGAAATATTCTACGAGTCTATTGTACAGTCCACCATTACTCACTGCTTGGCGTGCATCTTTGGAAACCTGACTGCCAAGAAAAAGAAACAGATCAATGGAATGATCAACTGTGCAGCCAAGATAGTAGGAAATCCACTTCCTGAGATTGACGAACTTGGCGCGGAGGCTGTCTCAACGAAGACACTCATTTCTGGCAGACTCAACCAATCCACTACATGAGATCTGTATTCGAGCAAAATCAGGTGTTCGATTAATTTCACTCAAAGCACGAACTTCAAGATTGAGTGACTCGTTTGTACCCATGTCCATCCGTTCGCACTGAGTACTACTAGTCTCGAGTGATCTTGAGTATTAGAGGCCGAGAGTTACCCGGTGGGGGTTGCAAGAGCATAAGAATGTAAGGAGATTGAGAGGTCGGGTGTGGTTGCATTGTGATGTGTGTGTGTGTGTGTGCGTGTGTGTGTGTGTGCGCGCGCGCGCGCGCGCGCGCGTGTGTGTGTGTGTGTGTGCGCGTGCAAGAGCATAATAATAAAAGGAAATAGAGTGGTCGACTGTGGTGCATGGGTGCTTGGAATCTACCAGGTGAGAAGGAAGAAGGAGGGCGTTTGCTAACAATTGGGTGGGGGAATGGGGTGTTTGAGGGGTAGGAGGGGAGAGGGAGAGAGAGAGAGAGAGAGAGAGAGAGAGAGAGAGAGAGAGAGAGAGAGAGAGAGAGAGCGAGAGAGAGAGCGAGAGAGAGAGCGAGAGAGAGAGAGCGAGAGCGAGCTGAATGTTTATCCCTCCAGGTTTACTGGAGGTACTACAGACTTTATCCCTCCAGGTTTACTGGAGGTCCTACAGACTTTATCTGTCTGTCTGTGTGTGTAGATGTCTGTCCCGACTTAACGGCTGATATCTCAATAACTGCTGGATGGATTTCACTGACATTTTGCACACTTTCTGGAAGTTAGGTCCGATTGAATGTATCAAATTTTCTGAATCGAGGTTTGAAGATAAAGTGTTTTTTAAGGTCGTAAACTCGAAAGCACCTCCCTAAAGTGTCAATTGACGGAATGGCGAAATGCAAAATGTGTGACGTGATCAATAACGTGACGTAATTTTATCTGTATGTCTGCCTGTCAGTCCCGACTTAACGACTGATATCTCAAAAACTGCTGGACAGATTTCCTTGACATTTTGCACACTTACGGGAAGTTACGTCCGATTGAATGTATCAAATGTTCAGAATCGAGGTTTGAAAAGAAATTGATTTATGTAGGTCGTAAACTCGAAAACACCCCCCCTCATTTGTCAGTTGATGGAATGGCGATAATATTTAGCCTTTTCCTTCATTCCCGTCACCAGCAGCGTTTCTCCCACGCTGTACGAGCGCTCATCAATTACATAAATAGTTTTCGTGATCCTCCCCAGAAGAAAAAAAAATCGCCTTTGCTTTAAAAAATACCATTTTACAGTCAAAATTGTCCACCCGCGCGGCCGGTCCGAATCTTCGAACAGCGACTCCGTCTGAGCGCAACAACTTGGTAGTCAGTTCGCGTGACACAGGAGATAGAGGAGATAGAGGAGTCAACACACGCCAGACACAGGAGATAGAGGAGACAGAAGAGACGACACACGCCAGACACAGGAGATAGAGGAGACGACACACACCAGACACAGGAGACAGAGGAGACAGAGGAGACGACACACACCAGACACAGGAGACAGAGGAGATAGAGGAGACGACACACGCAAGACACAGGAGATAGAGGAGACAGAAGAGACGACACACGCCAGACACAGGAGATAGAGGAAAAGACACACACCAGACACAGGAGACAGAGGAGACAGAGGAGACGTCACACACCAGACACAGGAGACAGAGGAGATAGAGGAGACGACACACGCCAGACACAGGAGATAGAGGAGATAGAGAAGTCGGGACACACCATACACAGGAGATAGAGGAGACGACACACGCCAGACACAGGAGACACAGGAGATAGAGGAGACGACACACACCATACACAGGAGATAGAGGAGACAGAGGGGACGACACACGCCAGACACAGGAGACAGAGGAGATAGAGGAGACGACACACACCATACACAGGAGATAGAGGAGACAGAGGGGACGACACACGCCAGACACAGGAGACACATGAGACAGAGGAGACGACACACACCATCCACAGGAGATAGAGGAGACAGAGGGGACGACACATGCCAGACACAGGAGATAGAGGAGACGACACACACCAGACACAGGAGATAGAGGAGACGACACACACCATCCACAGGAGATAGAGGAGACAGAGGGGACGACACACGCCAGACACAGGAGATAGAGGAGACGACACACACCAGACACAGGAGATAGAGGAGACAGAAGAGACGACACATGCCAGACACAGGAGATAGAGGAGACGACACACACCAGACACAGGAGATAGAGGAGATAGAGGAGACAGAGGAGACGACACACACCAGACACAGGAGATAGATGAGAAGGCACACGCCAGACACAGGAGATAGAGGAGACGACACACACCAGACACAGGAGATAGAGGAGACAGAAGAGACGACACACGCCAGACACAGGAGATAGAGGAGACGACACACACCAGACACAGGAGACAGAGGAGACAGAGGAGACGACACACACCAGACACAGGAGACAGAGGAGATAGAGGAGACGACACACGCCAGACACAGGAGATAGAGGAGATAGAGGTGTCGGCACACACCATACACAGGAGATAGAGGAGACGACACACGCCAGCCACAGGAGATAGAGGAGATAGAGGTGTCGGCACACACCATACACAGGAGATAGAGGAGACGACACACGCCAGACACAGGAGATAGAGGAGGCGACACACACCAGACACAGGAGACAGAGGAGATAGAGGGGACGACACACGCCAGACACAGGAGATAGAGGGGACGACACACACCAAACACAGGAGACAGAGGAGACGACACACACCAGACACATGAGATAGAGGAGATAGAGGAGACACAGGAGATAGATGGGACGACACACACCAAACACAGGAGATAGAGGAGACGACACACGCCAGACACAGGAGATAGAGACGACACACACCAGACACAGGAAACAAAGGAGATAGAGGGGACGACACACGCCAGACACAGGAGATAGAGGGGACGACACACGCCAGACACAGGAGATAGAGGAGACGACACACGCCAGACACAGGAGATAGAGGGGACGACACACACCAAACACAGGAGACAGAGGAGACGACACACACCAGACACAGGAAATAGAGGAGACGACACACACCAGACACAGGAGAATGAGGAGACGGCACACACCAGACAGAGAAGACCGCCCACATGAGACACAGGAGACGGAGGAGTCCGTACACACCAGACACAGGAGACAGAGGTGACGGAGGAGTCGGAGAGGCGAAGAGAAAAGAGGAAATGCCGTACCCAACTCGCTAGAGAGGGAGGTGATGCAGTTTTGGGGAAGACTGTTTCCGTCTGGGCGGGAAGGATTGGGTGAGTACAGGCGTGTCCGCGGGTAGGAGGGGGGGGGGGGGTGTGTGAGGGATGGAGGGTGGAGGGATGGAGGGTGGGGGGATGGAGGGTGGAGGGATTGATGGTGGGGGGATGGAGGGTGGGGGGAAAGAGGGGGAGGGATGGGATGTGGGGGATGAAGGGTAGAGAGATGGAGGATGGAGGGAAAGATGGGGAGGGATGGAAGTTGAGGTGGAAATGGAGGGCGCTGCAGAACAGTGGACAGTCTTGGGAGAGGGGAGAAGACGGCGCAGGAATCCCCCTGTGCTGGTGAAAGTAAAGGAGGGTGGGGTGGGGGATGAAAGTAAAGGAGGGTGGGGTGGGGGATGAAAGTAAGGGGGGTTGAGGGCAGTGGGTGGGGAGGACTAATGAGAAGGGGAAACTCGGGAAAGGCAGGAGGAGACAGCGATGTGTCTGTGACGTCACACATTGATTACAGGCTCACTCAGTTCTACCCGCCTCGTTTTCGAGCCGTTCTCACCGCGCATGCGCCACATGGCGATTCAGCCTACGTCCTCCCCACACTGCGCCCTGATTGGTCGCTCTGCGCAACGCGTGGCGCACACTGCGCCCTGATTGGTGGAGGTATAAAGGGCGAAGCAAGTGAGGCAAGCCCGGTGAGGCGCGGACTGCAGAGAGAGCGAGAGAGAGACGGCTGCAGCCCCGACAGACGACGCACTCCGGCCTGCAAGATGACGCCTCAGCTCCTGCACGCGCTCCTGGCATGCCTGCTCATCTCACACGCCCACGTCCTGGCAGACTCGAGCCCCTCCGCCAGCCAGGCCCTGGCCTTCACTCGGGCAAGTCTCCTGTCCTCCCTCCCTCCCTCGTACTCTTCCCACATTTTGTCTCCATTCCTTTTCTCCTGTGTCAGTTCGGAATTCTTTGCCTGCCTCACTACCCTCATCCGGGCGTTTCCGTTCATGCATTTGCACAGGAGCATAACTTGTGCAAGGACGACTTTGAATGGTTTTCTTTTACGTCTCCTTGCTTCTCCTTGTGTCCACACACAAGTTGAACTATAATCCATACTTTAAAAGCTTGCAAACATATTGAGAGAGAGAGAGAAATAGAGAGAGAGAGAGAGAGAGAGAGAATGAGAGAGAGAGAGAGTGAGAGAATGAGAGAGAGAGAGAATGAGAGAATGAGAGAGAGAGAGAGAGAGAAAGAGAGAGAGAGAGAAAGAGAGAGAGAGAGAGAGAAAGAGAGAGAGAGAGAAATAGAGAGAGAGAGAGTGAGAGAATGAGAGAGAGAGAGAGAATGAGAGAATGAGAGAGAGAGAGAGAGAGAGAGAAAGAGAGAGAGAGAGCGGGGGGGTGGGGGTAGAAGAAACAAATGAAAATTAAATTGGCCACTGGCCTATTACAGTGTGGAGAAACTAATCTTGAACCGCATGCACACAAACAACGGAGATGGAGAGATGTGTAAGAACGTGTGTGTGTGTGTGTGTGTTTGTGTGTGTGTGTGTGTGTGTCTGTGTGTGTGTGTGTCTGTGTGATTGAGTTAGATACAAAGGTATATCACCGGTGGCGGAAAGGCAGACAAGAGCTGTATCATCAGGACGGTGGCCGCCAGGGCTGCTGTGGACATATGGTGTTTGAGGTATTTTCTTCTTAATTCGTCACTCCAAAGTACCTTCTATATTTGTACAGACTTTTGTTTACCTTTTGTAGAGATCTCCTCAAGAGCAGATTTGATAGACAGTTTCGTGCTTAAGACAAATCCCAAAGACTTGTATTGGTTTACAATTTCGACTCTTGAGGCATCGAGAAACCACAGAGAGAGAGAGAGAGAGAGAGAGAGAGAGAGAGAGAGAGAGAGAGAGAGCGAGAGAGAGCGAGAGAGAGAGAGAGAGAGAGAGAGAGAGAGAGAGAGAGAGTGGAGTTGTTTTTAAAAGTTTCCACCCCTTTGTTGCATTCAATAGGGGAAATAATACTGCCGCTACTGCGGTGCATGCCTACTTCCCGATCGTTCTAGATCTTTCCAGGATGTTGTACAGAGTGCAGCATCCGCAGTGCACAGGCTCTAGAAAGTGGTTTGAACTGTGCGTGTTGGCAGTGAGGAAAACATTTGTCAGCGAGGAAAACATTTGTCAGTGAGGAAAACATTTGTCAGTGAGGAAAACATTAGCCAGTGAGGAAAACGCGTTTCAGTAAGGAAAACACGCTTCAGTGAGAAAAACATTTGTCAGTGAAGAAAACACGCTTTGGTAGGGAAAACACGTTTCAGAAGGGAAAACACGTTTCTGTTAGAATAACGTTTTTCTGCGAGGAAAACATTTGTCAGCGAGGAAAACGCGTTTCTGAAAGGAAAACACTTTTCAGTTAGAATTTTTTTTTCTGTGAGGAAAACGTTTTTCGGAGATGAAAACACTCTTCAGTGAGGAAAACACTTTAATGTGAGGAAAACGCTTTTTTTTTTTAGGAAATCGCTTTCCTGAGGAAAACATTTTTCGGTGACGAAAACACGTTTCAGTGAGAAAAACACGTTACCTTGAGGATAACATATTTCTGTTAGGAGAACATTTTTATTTGGAAAACATTTTTCAGTGAGGAAAACACTTTTCTGTCAGGAAAGCACTTACCCTGTAAAAAAAAAAACGCTTTTCAGTGAGGAAAACACTTTTCTGAGAGGAAAACATTTTTCTGAGAGGAAAACACTTTTCTAAGAAGAAAACACTTTTCTAAGAGGAAAACACTTTTCCGTGAGGAAAACACTTTTCTGTGAGATAAACACTTCTCTGTGAGGAAAACTCTCTTCTGTTAGGAAAACACTGTTCAGTGAGGAACACACTGTTCAGTGAGGAAAACACTTTTCTGTGATGAAAACATTTGTCAGGGAGGAAAACACTTTTTGGTGAGGAAAACACACAAAAAACACTCACAACCTGAGGAGATGCATAAACAGTGAGCAACGCACGTAGGCCATACAAATCTGCTAGCGTAATCAATTTTTTTTTTCTTAGGCAATTCATCCAGCTTCATACTACGTGCAAAGTACTTTTCTATTGATAACATATGTTTGAAGTGCTGAAGTTTGGTAATTTTCCAGCCTCGAAGAAAACCATTCAAACTGAAAACTTCATAGTGGAGTTTTTGGTGTTGTGGAGTGAAAGTGACAGACCCGCATGGTTACGCTTGACATGAACTGGCCTTGCAGCCTGCATCGTCCTTGCGCGGGCCCTCACTCTTGCTGTACTGACACCGGGAGGCAAGGGTGGACTCACTCTTGCTGTACTGACACCGGGAGGCAAGGGTGGACTCACTCTTGCTGTACTGACATCGGGAAGCAAGGGTGGAGAACTCACTCTTGCTGTACTGACATCGGGAAGCAAGGGTGGAGAACTCACTCTTGCTGTACTGACATCGGGAGGCAAGGGTGGAGAACTTCTACCAGCTCCTTATTCAGGCTGTTTCCTATCCCACGTCGACAAGTGTCATAACTATTCACCCAACCATCCGTCCATCCTTCTATTCATCCTTGCTGTACAGACATCGGGAGGCAAGGGCGGAGAACTTACTCTTGCTGTACTGACATCGGGAGGCAAAGGTGGAGAACTCACTCTTGCTGTACTGACAACGGGAGGCAAAGGTGGAGAACTCACTCTTGCTGTACTGACAACGGGAGGCAAGGGTGGAGAACTCACTGAATTGGGAGGCAAGGGTGGAAAACTTACTCTTGCTGTACTGACATCGGGAGGCAAGGGCGGAGAACTCACTCTTGCTGTACTGACATCGGGAGGCAAGGGTGGAGAACTTACTCTTGCTGTACTGCCATCGGGAGGCAAGGGTGGAGAACTCACTCTTGCTGTACTGACATCGGGAGGCAAGGGTGGAGAACTCACTCTTGCTGTACTGACATCGGGAGGCAAGGGTGGAGAACTTCTACCAGCTCCTTATTCAGGCTGTTTCCTATCCCACGTCGACAAGTGTCATAACTATTCACCCAACCATCCGTCCATCCTTCTATTCATCCTTCTATCCATCCTTCCATCCATCTTTCCATCCACCCAGCCAGCCAGCCCGCCAGCTACCCAGCCAGCCTGCTACCTAGCCACCCAGCAACCTATTCATTCCTCGCTCCCTCGCTCCCTCGCTCTCTCCCTCCCTCCCTGCCTCTCTCCATTCATCCAATCATCCATCCACCCATTCGTCTGCCTCTCTGTGTGTCTCTCTGCCTATAGAGGTACCCTTAATAATTCAGTCCTTCCTTCAGTAGTCCTCTGGTTAAAGTCTCTCTCTCTCTCTCTCTCTCTCTCTCTCTCTCTCTCTCTCTCTCTCTCTCTCTCTCTCTCTCTCTCTCTCTCTCTCTCTCTCTCTCTCTCGCTGTCTCTCTTTGTCGCTCTGAATGCTTCTGTCTGTCAGTCTCTCTCTCTCTCTCTCTCTCTCTCTCTCTCTCTTTCTCTCAGTCCCTTCCTCTCTCTGTCTATCTTTGTCTCTCTCTCTCTCTCTCTCTCTCTCTCTCTCTCTCTCTCTCTCTCTTTCTTTCTACTTTTACGAAGCATATGCAAGAGAATAAAATCGTGGTTATCACAAAATACAGTGTTTTTTAGTTTTTAAAATAATTTTTCTCTCTCGATATTTGTCATTGGTGGTGTGACGTAGCAGAGATGGCGCGGCCCTGTTGGTCGATGCCTGGGTGGCTGTGCGTGGAGACGCGCGAGCTGAGCACGTCTTGAGACTTTTATATAGGGACTCTGTTGCTGAAGACGTCGATCGTCAACGTAAACTAAGTAGGTGTTGCAGAGTTAGGTAGGCTGACTGTTGGTAGAGCTGTCTCGCTGATGTGCTCACGCTCAAAAGGAAGCCGTTTTAGTATGAGATACTGTTTCTGTTGATGCCTCCGGTAAATTTGAAACAGTTCTTTATGTTGCTACTGCGAATTTTATTTCAATACGCAAGCGTGCACACAATCACGCACACAGAGAGAGAGAGAGAGAGAGAGAGAGAGAGAGAGAGAGAGAGACAGACAGAGAGACAGAGAGAGAGAGAGAGAGAGAGAGACAGAGACAGAGACAGAGACAGAGACAGAAAGAGACAGACAGAGAGACAGAGAGAGCACGGGAGCGTGCACATGTAGCTTCATCTCTCTTTTTTTTCTCTCTGCGTCCGTCTGCCTGTCTCAGCCTGTTTGCCAAATGCCTGCGTTTGTGTCTCTCTGTCATTGTATCTGTCCGTCCGTCCGTCCGTCCGTCCGTTCTTCTGTCTGTCTTTCTAGATATCCGTCAGTCTGTAAATATGTGTATATGTGTTTATCAGTATAAATGTGTGTATCATCGTCTGTGAGTGTATCTACGAATGTTTCAGCTGTTTTCGATTACCTACACGTATTCTTGGTACACGTATTCTTGTAACTATGATGGGACATCGCGATAGATGCTGTGTTATGTTCTCTCTCTCTCTCTCTCTCTCTCTCTCTCTCTCTCTCTCTCTCTCTCTCTCTCAGATGCACTTGGCCTGCAGGTAAATCAAGAAAAAACTAAGATAATGGTGTTTAGGAATGGTGGACATTTAGCCCAACACGAAAGATGGTACTTAGGTGAATACGTTTTAGAGATCGTCCCTGAATACAGATACCTTGGGTCGCTATTCACTACCAAAGTCTCCTTCAAAATGCTTCAAGCAGACCTGTTGTTGCGAGCGAAAGCTAGCGCAACTCAAGTCATTAGATGTGTCAGAAAGTTGCAATGTTTATCACCCGAGGCATTTTTTAAAATGTTTGACGCCCAGGTTGTTAGCATATTGCTGTATTCCTCTGAAATCTGGGGCATTTACGACGGTTCTGTCATTGAATCTGTACATTTAGAGACCTTAAAGAGATTTTTAAACCTACCTATTATGGCACCAAACAAAATCGTTTATGGGGAAACTGAAAGGTATCCACTTCGTATAAATGGAATAATCCGATCAATTAGATACTGGTTGAAATTATTGAGAATGGAAAATGTACGTTACCCGAACATGGTGTACAAAATGATGTTAAATTCTAACATTCAAGGAAGTTGGGCATGTAAGATAAAAGAGTTCCTGTACAGATATGATTTTGGACAAGTATGGGAAAACCAAAATGTGACAAATGAGCGTGCTTTCATTAGAGAGCTGAAAAGACGTCTGGTCGTGGACTTTAAAGCTGAGTGGTCCATGGTCTTAGAAAATAGTGAAAGATACACTTTTTATAGGACAATAAAACCTATCTGGATGAAAGAAAATTATTTAATTGCTCTAGATAAAAAGCCCTTTAGAGACGTTTTCATCAGCTTCCGGGCAGGATTTAGTGAACTGTACATCCATAAATTAAGATTTTACAACGATGGCTCAGATAAATTATATATATGCCCCGCTTGCAGAGAAGAAGTTGAATGTGAAGTGCACTTTCTCCTTGCTTGTCCAGTGTATGAAGACCTAAGACAGAGATATGCCTCAATACTCAGTAACACGTACACAAGAGAAGAACTGGGAACCTTATTGTCCTCACAGGACTTCGGAACAATACGTTCATTGGCTATGTACATGTACTATGCATTTAAGCGAAGACAAGATGCTGTACAGATTGCTGCTGCAGATGATTCAATGTTGTAGTGTGTGACTGACTAGGCCCGTGAGCCTAACCAACATAAAACCGTTACGTTCGTTCGTAGCTCTTCTCGTCTCCTTGCTCTCTCAATTGCTCCTCCCTCTCGTCTCATTCCTCTCTCTCTCCTCGCCACAGCTTTGCGTGGAGACCTCTCGTCCCCTATCTCCCCACCTCTCATTCCCTCTTCACATGCTGCTCTCTCCTCATCTCTCTCGTCTCTCTCCAATACCACCTCTCTCTTCTCCGCCCCTCTCTCCCTCCTCATCTCAGCTCTCAATCGTCTCCTCCGTCCCATCGCTAGGGTCGCACTCTCTCCATCTCTCCTCTCTTCTCCCCTCCCTCCCCACTCTCAGCTCTCGCTCTATTCTGACTTACTTCAATGAATACCTACCCTTGCATATCAACAGACTAGAAAGGTCTCATGTAACATGTTTGCAGATGATACAACGCTGTCTACCGCGGACAGCTCAATCGAAACTGTGGCAGATAAACTCCAAAAGAGTCTTGATGAAATATGTTGCTGGTGTCTTTCAAATCATATGGTCCTCAACCCGTCCAAAACCAAGTATATGGTGATAACCACAAGGCAAAAACATCAACTACATCCTTTGTCACTCCCACTCTCACTTGATGCAGAGCCGATAGAAAAGGTGAAAGAACACAAAGTGCTTGGGGTGATGATTGACGAACAGTTAGACTGGAATTCACACATAAATCTAATGTGCAAAAAGATTTCAAGCAATCTCTTTCTACTGTCAAAGCTGAGGCACTTTGTAGACACGGAAACCTGCAAAATCTTTTTCAGTGCCCACATCATATCACACATCAATTACGCATCAACATTGTGGGATAACTGTAGTGAAGCTAATTTGAAGAGAGTTAATTCACTTTACAGAAGAGCTTCTAAGCTTATGGTCCCAAATAAATCTCTCAGCACTGAAAAGAAAATGGAAATGCTTGACATTTTGCCTCTCCATAAGCATCTGCAGCTCAATAAGTGTGTGCTTGTGAAAAAGGTAAAAGATGGCCGAACACCAGAATATTTAACCAAACTATTTGAGCAGTCATCAATCAGAGGACGTGACAAACTTCTCCTGCCTCAGCCTCGCATCGATTTGTTCAAATCGAGCCTATCTTACTCTGGGGCTGCTCTGTGGAATACACTGCCTGATGACATAAAATGTATCAAATCTTTGCCTATGTTCAAAGACAAAATTCGCATTATTCTCAGGCATCATCCTATGACATAGTTTTCCACGCTTTCATCTGGCGTCTAGACAGTGGAACGGCTAAGTGTGTATTTGTGTATGTTGTCCATTTCTCACATATATGCTTACTTCAGGCCTCCCCTGCGGAACTATCGAGGGGTTCCGGCTGATTGGGGGTGGGGGAGTAGGGGAGGGAGTGTACACCAAGAGGCTAGGACCTACTTGTATGTTATTTGTTTTTAACATTTGGATGTTTAGAAAATTGTTTTTTATGCATATGTCATTGTAGTTGATTCAAGTTCCATATTTAAAATTTGCTTCTCTGGTACACTATCTACCCATTTTTAGTATGTTTAAGAAATTGTACATGTATAATTCTTGCGATAATTATAATGACTCTCTCTCTCTCTCTCTCTCTCTCTCTCTCTCTCTCTCTCTCTCTCTCTCTCTCTCTCTCTCTCTCTCTCTCTCCTCCCTCCCTCCCTCCCTCCCTCCCTCTCCCCCACCCTCTCCCCAACCCTCTCTATCCAACCCACCAACCTTCTTCCCTTCCTCCCCCTTTCCCCAGCTACCCCCCCCCCCCACCTTCTTCCCTTCCTCCCCCTTTCCCCAGCTACCCCACCTCTCTCTCTCTCTCTCTCTCTCTCTCTCTCTCTCTCTCTCTCCTCTCTCTCTCTCTCTCTCTCTCTCTCACCACATTTGAATTTTTGCCTCAAGGGCTGAATGTAAGAAAGGCACTGCTGCCTAATTCACTACCCTTGTAAAATAAAGTTCGTTCGTTCGTTCGTTCGTTCTCTCTGCTCTCCCCCCCCCCTCTCTCTCTCTCCCCCCCCTCTCTCTCTCTCTCTCTCTCCCCCCCCCTCTGTCTCTTTCTCTCTCTCTCTCTCTCTCTCTCTCTCTCTCTCTCTCTCTCTCTCCACCCCCACCCCCATCTATCTCCACCCGAATACACCGAATGGAAAAAAAAACGCTGGAAGGTGGAGAAAGGAAGACTGGGTTTTGTAAACGCGTCAACAAGTCCATGAGAGGGTTACTGCCGGGGAAGACTGCCGGGGAAGGGGTCCAGGACAGGAGGGAGTGCGGCCTAGACAGCCCTGCATTGTTTCAGCCTCCATCCGATTGGCAAACCTTGTCTCCCTCCAATTCCCCATGCCAGGAGCGTCTCTGCTTCCCGTTGTGTCCGTGTCAGCGTTTGTACATGTAGTGCCGGGCAGGCCACCTCTAGGCAGCACACTTGCTTGGACCCTCTGCTGTGTGTACCGCGTCAAATTTGACCGCGTGGAGTCTGCTGTCTGTGTACCGCGTGGACTATGCTGCCTGTGTACCGCGTGGAGTCTGCTGTGTGTGTACCGCGTGGAGTCTGCTGTGTGTGTACCGCTTGCAGCCAGTATGGGCAGTCTCTACGTGCTGCATACAAAACGCGGAGGAAAGGAGTGAACTCACCTGACCCTGTTCAAGAACGCCACACGTCACCTCAATTGTGCAAATCGATTCGCGTTCGACCTGGTTGTGTTTTCGCCGTGCGCGTGTCCGTGCTGTATGTTTCTATGAATGTATGTCCGTCCGTCCATCCGTCTTTCTCTCTCTGTCTCTCTGTCTGTCTGTCTCTCTCTCTGTCTCTCTGTCTGTTTGTCTCTCTCTCTGTCTCACCCTATCTGTCTCTCTGTCTCTCTCTGTCTCTGTCTCTGTCTCTCTCTCTCTCTCTCTCTCTCTCTCTCTCTCTCTTTCTCTCTCTCTCTCTGTCTCTCTCTGTCTCTCTCTCTTTCTCTCTCTCTCTCTCTCTTTCTCTCTCTTTCTCTCTTTCTCTCTCTTTCTAGCTTCCGTCAACTATCCGTTCCAACATACTACGTGCGCACTCTTTTACATAACAAAAAGCACAATCCACAACCATTGCATTAAAAATGTAAGTAACCATTGAGGCAGTTGGTATTTGTCCTGGACAATCGTCTCCTCTTCCTGTGTCCAGGTCTGGAGGAAGAAAGGTACTTTGGAACGTAAGCCTGGCAACTATTTCTTCATTTAGCACAGCAAACCTTTCAAAATTGTGGAACAACGCTATCAGAATTGTTGGATTAGAAGCGTGTAGACATCTAGGGACCAGCGTTTTAGAAATGTAAGCATTCAAGTTCTTCAGTGTTTCAGGTTTTACGGCATTTCAGGCGCTCAGGACAATTGTGGTCTTTGAATCTGGACTACAAACACTTCAGAATCTGAAGGGAAAAAAAATCATAAGTTGAAAATACTTGAACTTCCATGACTTTAGGGTTTTGTAAGTTATGACATGTTTGTAGTCCTAAATTTCAATAAACCTTTCGTCCCCAAAAGTCTGCTATTCTAGTGGTCTTAAGTCTTAAAGTTATGTTTTTTTCTTCAGATTCTGAAGTGTTTGTAGTATATTAATTTAAGACAGTGTATCCAAATTTCTGAACTATGCGCGTTTCAGGATTTGTGATAAGCATATCGAACAATCAGGAGGGTAAACATAAAAGAATATTAGAACTAAAATGCTCAGAATAAGTGGGCAATCGTGTCTTAAAAAATACAGTAATTTCATGTTTTAGGACGAAATTCACATCAGAATATAAACACGAGTGTTTCAGCATGTGTGTGTGCTGAGGATGCACGGGAAATCTAGTGGCTGTCTTGGCAGAGTGCCAGGATAGCAGGCGGGAAGGACCTAGGAACTAGAGTCAGGAATTCCAGAACAAGAGGATATGCGACCTGATCTAGCAACAGGTACACAGCGTGGGACTAGACAACTTTCAGTTAAAAGTATCACAAAACACTGTCAAACTAGAGCTTCGATAGGTGCAGGACTGAAATAAATATGGTCATTCAAATGTTGCCGACTCCTCGATACTCCGTCGTTTGGAACAACTTGCCAAAGCAGTTTCCCGACACTCAGTGTAAACACCCTCCACAACGAGGTTAACATTTTATCCCTCTTTCACAGCGAGTATATCATTTTATTCATCCTTCACAACGAGGATAACACTTTATCCCTCTTTCACAACGAGGATAACATTTTATCCATCCTTCACAACGAGGATAAAACTGTATCCCTCTTTCACAACGAGGATAACACTGTATCCCTCTTCCACAACGAGGATACCATTTTATCCATCCTTCACAACGAGGATAAAACTGTATCCCTCTTTTACAACGAGGATAACATTTTATCCATTCTTCACAACGAGTATAACACTTTATCCCTCTTTCACAACGATGATAACACTTTATCCCAAAATGTTGACACTTGGCAGAGGTATTCCTGAGGTCAATTTGCCTCAATCTGTAGTGAAAGGTTTTGGCACATGATAGAACCTCAGGAAAATTCTAATTATCGAAGGATTTCTTTCCCTTGAAATGGGCACGAAGCCATGGTCGTGGGTCATGACGTACCACGGGTCAGAGAAGTACATTTTAAAGCACCCTTGCCATTGGTCATTTTTTTAATTGCCCACTGCAGCCTCGCCTTGTTGCCCAGCTTACATCTGCCGCCAGTGCGGCTCTGGTCTGTCTGCACGTGTACAGAAAATCCCCAGGTTTTCTCCTCGTTCCCAATGGACAGATCGGAGTCCTTCATGAAGTTGTCACGTAGGACGTGTTTCAATGAAGTAGTAATGTAGGATGTGTTTTAATGAGGTATTCATGTACAACGTGTTTCTATGAAGTAGTCACGTAGGATGTGTTTCAATGAAGTTGTCACACAAGCTCGTTTAATGAAGTAGTCACGTAGGGCGTATTTCAATAAAGTAATCACGTAGGCTTGTTTCCACGAAGAAGTCAAGTAGCTTTGTTTTACTGAAGTAGTCACGTAGGACGTGTTTCAATGAAGTAGTCACGTAGGACGTGCTTCAATGAAGTAGTCACGTAGGATGTGTTTCACTGAAGTAGTCATGTAGGACGTATTTCAATGAAGTAGTCACGTAGGACGTGTTTCAATGAAGTAATCATGAGGACGTGTTTCAATGAAGTAGTCACGTAGGACGTGTTTCAATGAAGTAGTCACGTAGGACGTGTTTCAATTAAGTAATCACGTAGGCTTGTTTCCACGAAGAAGTCAAGTAGGTTTGTTTCAATGAGGAGTCACGTAGGATGTGTTTCAATGAAGTTGTCACATAAGCTCGTTTAATGAAGTAGTCACGTAGGGCGTATTTCAATTAAGTAATCACGAAGGCTTGTTTCCACGAAGAAGTCAAGTAGGTTTGTTGCACTGAAGTAGTCACGTAGGACGTGTTTCAATGAAGTAGTCACGTAGGACGTGTTTTAATGAAGTAGTCACGTAGGACGTGTTTCAATGAAATGGTCACGTAGGACGTGTTTCAATGAAATAGTCACGTAGGACGTGTTTCACTGAAGTAGTCATGTAGGATGTGTTTTAATGAAGTAGTCACGTAGGACGTGTTTCACTGAAGTAGTCATGTAGGATGTGTTTCAATGAAGTAGTCACGTAGGACGTGTTTCAATGAAGTAGTCATGTAGGATGTGTTTTAATGAAGTAGTCACGTAGGACGTGTTTCAATGAAGTAGTCATGTAGGACGTGTTTCAATGAAGTAGTCACGTAGGACGTGTTTCAATTAAGTAATCACGTAGGCTTGTTTCCACGAAGAAGTCAGGTAGGTTTGTTTCAATGAAGTAGTCACGTAGGACGTGTTTCAATGAAGTAGTCACGTAGGACGTGTTTTAATGAAGTAGTCACGTAGGACGTGTTTCAATGAAATAGTCATGTAGGATGTGTTTTAATGAAGTAGTCACGTAGGACGTGTTTCAATGAAGTAGTCATGTAGGATGTGTTTCAATGAAGTAGTCACGTAGGACGTGTTTCACTGAAGTAGTCATGTAGGATGTGTTTTAATGAAGTAGTCATGTAGGACGTGTTTCAATGAAGTAGTCACGTAGGACGTGTTTCAATGAAGTAATCATGAGGACGTGTTTCAATGAAGTAGTCACGTAGGACGTGTTTCAATGAAGTAGTCATGTAGGACGTGTTTCAATGAAGTAGTCACGTAGGACGTGTTTCAATGAAGTAGTCACGTAGGACGTGTTTCAATGAAGTAATCATGAGGACGTGTTTCAATGAAGTAGTCACGTAGGACGTGTTTCAATGAAGTAGTCACGTAGGACGTGTTTCAATGAAGTAATCATGAGGACGTGTTTTAATGAAGTAGTCACGTAGGACGTGTTTCAATGAAGTAGTCATGTAGGACGTGTTTCAATGAAGTAGTCACGTAGGACGTGTTTCAATGAAGTAATCATGAGGACGTCTTTCAATGAAGTAGTCATGTAGGACGTGTTTCAATGAAGTAGTCACGTAGGACGTGTTTCAATTAAGTAATCACGTAGGCTTGTTTCCACGAAGAAGTCAAGTAGGTTTGTTTCAATGAAGTAGTCACGTAGGACGTGTTTCAATGAAGTAGTCACGTAGGACGTGCTTCAATGAAGTAGTCACGTAGGACGTGTTTCAATGAAGTAGTCACGTAGGACGTGTTTCACTGAAGTAGTCACGTAGGACGTGTTTCAATGAAATAGTCACGTAGGACGTGTTTCAATGAAGTAGTCACGTAGGACGTGTTTCAATGAAGTAGTCACGTAGGACGTGTTTCAATGAAGTAGTCATGTAGGACGTGTTTCAATGAAGTAGTCATGTAGGACGTGTTTCAATGAAGTAGTCACGTACAACGTGTTTCAGTGAAGTAGTCACGTAGGGCGTGTTTCAATGAAGTAGTCACGTAGGATGTGTTTTACTAAAGTAGTCATGTATGCTTTTTTCAATGAAGTAGTCACGTATGATGTTTCACTTAATTAGTCACGTAGGACGTGTTTCAATGAAATAGTCATGTAGGATGTGTTTCACTGAAGTAGTCACGTAGGGCGTGTTTCAATGAAGTAGTCACGTAGGATGTGTTTCACTGAGGTAGTCACGTAGAATGTGTTTCAGTGATGTAGTCACATAGGACGTGTTTTACTAAAGTAGTCAGTTATGCTTTTTTAATGAAGTAGTCACGTAGGATGTTTCACTTAAGTAGTTACGTAGGATGTGTTTCTCGGAAACAATCACCTAAGACGTGTTTCAATGAAGTAGTCATATGTGCTTGTTTCAATGAAGTAGTTACGTAGCTTCTTTTTTACTGAAGTAGTCACGTAGGACGTGTTTCAATGAAGTAGTCACATGTGATGTGTTTCAGTAAAGTAGTCACATAGGATGTGTTTCACTGAATTCGTCACATGTGATGTGTTCCAGTAAAGGAGGCACATATGATTTGTTTCAATGATGTAGTCACGTAGAATGTGTTTCACTGCAGCAGTCACGTAGATTGGTTTCAATGAAGTAGTCACGTGGGACGTGTTTCAATGAAGTAGTCACGTAGAATGTGTTTCAATGAAGTAGTCACGTAGACTGGTTTCAATGAAGTAGTCACGTAGGGTGTTTTTCAATGAAGCAGTCACGTAGACTGGTTTCAATGAAGTAGTCACATGGGACGTGTTTCAATGAAGTAGTCACGTAGGACGTGTTTCAATGAAATAGTCACGTAGCACGTGTTTAATGAAGTAGTCACATAGGACGTGTTTCACTGAAGTAGTCACTTACACTGTTTTATATGAAGCAGTCACATAGCACGTGTTTAATGAAGTAGTCACGGAGGACGTGTCTTAATGAAGTAGTCACGTAGGACGCGTTTCACGGAAGTAGTCACGTAGGACGTGTTTAATGAAGTAGTCACGTACACTGTTTTATATGAAGTAGTCACGTAGGGTGTTTTTCAATGAAGCAGTCACGTAGCACGTGTTTAAAGAAGTAGTCACGGTGGACGTGTCTTCATGAAGTAGTCACGTAGGACGCGTTTCACGGAAGTAGTCACGTAGGACGTGTTTAATGAAGTAGTCACGTATGATGCGTTTCAAATCCTCATCTGAAAGAGCACTGCAGCCCACGCAGCTTTACGCTCCACTGGAGCGGACGCCGTCAGGAAGGAAGTGGAGAACAGTTACTTCCCATTAAGAAAGTCTCCATTTCACAGCTGCCACCAAGAAATTGGTTCATGGCGAAATTCGAAATGTCCAAAACGAGTGTTTGTTTTCAAAATTGAAATGCGTTTTACATAGGCATTTTCAGACAGAATAGACCATGAGTGTTTGTTTTCAAAATTAAAATGTGTTTTACATAGGCATTTTAAGACAAAATAGACCATGAGTGTTTGTTTTCAAAATTAAAATGTGCTTTACATAGGCATATTAAGACAGGATAGACTATGAGTGTTTGTTTTCAAAATTGAAATGCGTATTACTTAGGTATTTTAAGACAGAATAGACTATGAGTGTTAATTTTCAAAATTAAAATGTGTTTTAGATAGGTATATTAAGACAGGATAGACTATGAGTGTTTGTCTTCAAAATTGAAATCCGTTTTACATAGGCATTTTAAGATAGGATAGACTATGAGTGTTTGTTTTCAAAATTGAAATGTGTTTTACATAGGCATTTCAGGACAGGATTGTTACGGACCGACTAACTGGGCCTCGGGTTAGCTTAGCCCGCACATTGAAAATAACAAGAAAAAAACACTAACATCAGCACAAATATATAAACGAAGTGTATCTGTCACAATCACAATGACTCAACAGCCCCGGCCCACACCAGGGCTCACAGGAGCTAACGTGCGGCCCCCGCCAACAATTGCTCTACAAATGCTCAAGCGGCCCCCGCCGACAATCTCTCTACAAGTGCTGAAGCGGCCCCCGCCGACAATCTCTCTACAAGTGCTGAAGCGGCCCCCGCCGACAATCTCTCTACAAGTGCTGAAGCGGCCCCCGCCGACAGTCTCCACACCGACCCTCGCCAGTTAGCTCCGAGCCTCCATTCGGGTTTCACCGACTCGTTACCATGCCGAAGAACCCTGAAAACAACGCAAACTAACTCATCCGTTCCTTCACTATCAATCCTCATACATCCGCGGTATTTACAATTTAGAATGATAACGGATAAAATCACCACTCATCCGTCTCCCTGGGGTTCAATCGTTTGAGTGTCGCACACAGCTTTCGCTCGGCAAATATACAATCAATCGGATCATCCGCTCACACTTGAACACTCCTCAGGCACTACGTCACCAACTCATGCTAAAAATAATCACAGTCAATACACAATCACGTGCACACACCATTTGGCACATCGATTTGTAACAAGGATAGACTATGAGTGTTTGTTTACAAAATTGAAATCCGTTTTACATAGGCATTTTAGGGCAGGATAGACAGACAGACAGACACACACACACACACACACACACACACACACACACACACACACACACACACACTTGCCCACGTACGCTGGCGCGTGTAGGCATGCACACATTAACATGCACACACGCGCGTGCATGTTACGACCCGGATTGCCCAAGGTCTAAGTGGGTGAAAGTATAAGTCGACACGAGTACGGAAATTGAAGGTTTGTATTCTAAAACAAGACAATGACTTTATACAACAATCTGCAAGACATCAATACACGGCAAACACAGCCGTAGCACTCTCAGAATTGCAGACACAGCAATTCACTCCTGTCCGCCCAACATCGCAGGACATCCATACACGGCGAACATAGCCGTAGTACTCTCAGAGAATTACAGACACAGCAATTCCTCACTACATGTCAGCTAAACACCGCAGGACACTTCAACACTGCAAACACAGCAGTAAACGTGGAAACTTGCAACACAGCAATCGTTCCAGCCAAGTCCGCAAAAACACCGCGGAACTCTAGTAAACAATGAACCAGTCTACTCACATGACCACCGCACCACTCTCCGGCAGCACAACCTCGCCTCGCTCCCCGACAGCACAAATCCGCCACACAGAGCCCAAGCTCATCAAATCCGCCACACAGAGCCCAAGCTCATAACATCGCCCCGCTCCCCAACAGCACACATCCGCCACACAGAGCCCAAGCTCATAGCATCGCCCCCCTCCCCGACAGCAAAAATCCGCCACACAGAGCACAAGCTCATAACATCGCCCCGCTCCCCGACAGCACACCTCCGCCACACAGAGCCCAAGTTCATCAAATCCGCCACACAGAGCCCAAGCTCATAACATCGCCCCGCGACCCGACCGCACAATACCAGGCTGTTCTTTAACAAGAAGTGATGGGAGAGCCCCGAACCATCAAACCCTTGCTGCTTTTATTGCAAAATTATGCCAACTCAGCACACAAAAACTCGTATGGCACGAGAAATCACTATTTCACCAACGTAGTCAACAATTAACCTTCAGCACGAGAATTGCGCTCAGCGCACTGACAGCCTCCTCCTCCTCCTCCTCCTCTCCTCCCTCCTCCCTCCTCCCTCCTCCCTCCTCCCTCCTCCTCCTCCTCCTCCTCCTCCTTCTCCTCCTCCTCCTCCTCCTCCTCCTCCTCCTCCTCCTCCTCCTCCTCCTCCTCCTCCTCCTCCACCTCCTCCTCCTCCTCCTCCTCCTCCTCCTCCCTCCTCCTCCTCCCTCCTCCTCCCTCCTCCTCCTCCCTCCTCCTCCTCCCTCCTCCTCCTCCCTCCTCCTCCTCCCTCCTCCTCCCCTCCTCCTCCTCCTCCTCCTCCTCCTCCTCCTCCTCCTCCTCCTCCTCCTCCTCCTCCTCCTCCTCCTCCTCCTCCTCCTCCTCCTCCTCCTCCTCCTCTTCCTCTTCCTCCTCCTCCTCTTCTTCTTCTTCCTCTTCTTCTTCTTCTTCTTCTTCTTCTTCTTCTTCTTCTTCTTCTTCTTCTTCTTCTTCTTCTTCTTCTTCTTCTTCTTCTTCTTACTCTTCTTACTCTTCTTACTCTTCTTCTTCTTACTCTTCTTGCTCTTCTTACTCTTCTTGCTCTTCTTACTCTTCTTACTCTTCTTACTCTTCTTGCTCTTCTTACTCTTCTTACTCTTCTTACTCTTCTTACTCTTCTTACTCTTCTTACTCTTGTGAATTGGTTTGGCTGTAGTCGATATGGGGTCGGTGGCTGCAGTTGTCATGGCTGTAGTCGCTGTGGCTGCAATTGAACTGGGTGTAATTGAAACGGCTATTGTTGAAGGGACAGTAGTTGGTTTGCTGTAACTAGTCGCTATGGCTGTAGTTGAAATGACTGTTGTTGAAGAGGCAGTAGTTGTATGGCAATAATTGGTTTGTTGTTGGTATGGATGTAGTTCGTATGGATGTAGTCGATATGAGTGTACATAGCATAACTATAGTTAGTAAGGTGGAGGTAGTATAGTTGTAGTTAGTATGTGTGTGTCGTTCATATAGTTGTAGTTTGTATAGATGCAAACAGTACGAATGTAGTGGACGTGGGTGTAGTTGGTGTGGCTGCTGTTGGTGTGGCTGTACTTAGTCTCATATGGACCTCGCAACACAGTCGAGTCTTTGCCATTCACCCAAGGATGATGCGTTTTTCTATGGCCTCGTTGTCCTCGAATGAAATTATCAATTCCATGCACCGAAGGAGCACTGTCATGTCAAGTTTTTGCTTGGATTTGCCTCGGACGTTTGGAAAATGACGACTAGTTTTTAATCTTCATTGAAAAAACAAAGTTCTGTTTCGTCCCTCCCACCGACTCCAAACTGCGGTCTTGAGAGGCCGTGCGGCCCAGACTGTTTGCGTGTCTCAGTGGAATCGGAAGCGGAAGAAAAGGACGTTAGTGGCAGGAAGCGCTTTGATATCGGGTCAGTGAGCAGCGCGCCGCCGTCCTGAGAGGAAACGCTGGGTGAAAGGAGAAGGGAGGACGCCCGAGACCAGGGGAGGACGCCCGAGACCAGGGGAGGACGCCTAACCCCTTTAAGACATTCACAGTCCACCCCTTAACTACATTCACAGTCCGCCGCTTTAAAACACCCACAATCCGCCGCTTTAAGACACCCACGGTCCGCCCCTTTAAAACACTCACAGTCCGCCCCTTTAAGACACTCACACTCCGCCTCTTTAAGACATTCAGAGTCCACCCCTTTAAAACACTCACAGTCCATCCCTTTATGAGGCAAACAGTCCGCTTCTTTAAGACAATCACGGTCCACCCCTTTTAGGACGCCTACAGTCCGCCCTTTTAAGACATTCACAGTCCGCCCCTTTACTACATTCACAGTCCGCCTCATTAAGACACCAACAGTCCGCCTCTTTACTGCACTCACAGTCTGCTATTTTACTTCACTCACAGTCCGCCTTTTTACTGCACTCACAGTCCGTCCTTTTACTTCACTCATAGTCCGCCTCCTTACTGCACTCACAGTCTGTTATTTTACTTCACTCACAGTCCGCCCCATTACTTCACTCACATTTCGCCCCTTTACTGTACTCACAGTCCACTCCTTTATTACACTCACAGTCGGTCTGTTTAGGAAGCCCAAAGTCCTTCCCTTTAAGAGACCCACAGTCCGCTCGTTTACTACACCCACAGTCCGCTCCTTTAAGACGCACACAGTCCGCTCCTTTACTACACTGACAGTCCGCCCCTTTAAGACGCACACAGTCCGCTCCTTTAAGACGCACACAGTCCGCTCCTTTGCTACACTCACAGTCCGCCCCTTTAAGACGCACACAGTCCGCTCCTTTGCTGCACTCACAGTCCGCCCCTTTAAGACGCACACAGTCCGCTCCTTTGCTACACTCACAGTCCGCCCCTTTAAGAAGCACACAGTCCACTCCTTTAAGACGCACACAGTCCGCTCCTTTAAGACGCACACAGTCCGCTCCTTTAAGACGCACACAGTCCGCTCCTTTACTACACTCACAGTCCGCTCCTTTAAGACGCACACAGTCCGCTCGTTTGCTACACTCACAGTCCGCCCCTTTAAGACGCACACAGTCCGCTCCTTTACTACACTCACAGTCCGCCCCTTTAAGACGCACACAGTCCGCTCGTTTGCTACACTCACAGTCCGCCCCTTTAAGACGCACACAGTCCGCTCCTTTAAGACGCACACAGTCCGCTCCTGTAAGACACACACAGTCCGCTCCTTTAAGACGCACACAGTCCGCTCCTTTAAGACGCACACAGTCCGCTCCTTTCAGACGCACACAATCCGCTCCTTTAAGACGCACACAGTCCGCTCCTTTCAGACGCACACAGTCCGCTCCTTTAAGACGCACACAGTCCGCCCCTTTAAGACGCACACAGTTCGCTCCTGTAAGACACACACAGTCTGCTCCTGTAAGACGCACACAGTCCGCCCCTTTCAGACGCACACAGTCCGCTCCTTTCAGACGCACACAGTCCGCTCCTTTAAGACGCACACAGTCCGCTCCTGTAAGACACACACAGTCCGCTCCTTTCAGACGCACACAGTCCGCCCCTTTACTGCACTCACAGTCTGCTCCTTTACTACACTCACAGTCCGCCCCTTTAAGACGCACACAGTCCGCTCCTTTAAGACGCACACAATCCGCCCCTTTAAGACGCACACAGTCCGCTCCTTTAAGACGCACACAGTCCGCCCCTTTAAGACGCACACAGTCCGCTCCTTTAAGATACACACAGTCCGCTCCTTCAAGACGCCCACAGTCCGCTCCTTTAAGACGCACACAGTCTGCTCCTTTAAGACGCCCAGAGTCCGCTCCTTTAAGACGCCCACATCCGCTCCTTTAAAAGACGCACGCAGTCCGCTCCTTTAAGACGCCCACAGTCCGCTCCTTTAAGACGCCCACAGTCCGCTCCTTTAAGACGCCCACATCCACTCCTTTAAGACGCCCACATCCGCTCATTTAAGACGCCACAGTCCGCTCCTTTAAGACGCCCACAGTCCGCTCCTTTAAGACGCACACAGTCCGCTCCTTTAAAAGACGCACACAGTCCGGTCCTTTAAGACGCACACAGTCCGCTCCTTTAAAAGACGCACGCAGTCCGCTCCTTTAAGACGCCCACAGTCCGCTCCTTTAAGACGCCCACAGTCCGCTCCTTTAAAACACCCACAGTCCGCCCCTTTAATACACCAACAGTCCGCTCTTTAAGACGCACAAAGTCCGCTCCTTTACTGCACTCACAGTCCACCCCTTTAAAACAATCAAAGTCCGCCCCTTCCAGACGCACACAGTCCGCCCCTTTAAGACACCCACAGTTCGCCCCTTTCAGACGCCCACAGTCCGCTCCTTTACTGCACTCACAGTCCGCCCATTTGCGACACTCACAGTCCGCCCCTTTAAGACGTCTACAGTTCACCCCTTTAAGACGCCCACAGTCCGCCCCTTCGCGACAATCACAGTCCAGGCCTTTGCGACAATCACAGTCCGCCCCTTTAAGACACCCACGGTCCGCTCCTTTGCGACAATCACAGTCCACCCTTTTAAGACGCCCACTGTCCGCCTCTTTAAAACACTCACAGTCCGCCCCTTTAGGACACTCACAGTCTGCCCCTTCAAGACGCCCACAGGCCGCTACTTTACTGCACTCACAGTCCGTCCCATAAAGCACCAACATTCCGCCCCTTTGCAACAATCACAGTATGCCTCTTTAAGACGCCCACTGTCCGCCCCTTTAAGACACCCACGGTCCGCCTCTTCGCAACAATCACAGTCCGCCCCTTTAAGGCGCCCACTGTCCGTCCCTTAAAGACACTCACAGTCCGCCCTCTTGCTACATTCACATTCCGCCCCTTTATAACGCTCACAGTCCACCCCTTTACGAAACTAACAGTCCGGCCCTTTACGACGCCCACAGTCCGCCCCTTTAAGACGCCCACAGTCCGCCCCTTTACTACATACACCCTCTGTCCGCTCCTTTACTACACACATTCTGCCCCTTTACTACACTCACAGTACGCCTCTTTAAGTCCGCCCCTTTAAGACGCCCACAGTCCGCCCCTTTAAGACACCCACAGTCCGCCCCTTTAAGACGCCCACAGTCCGCACCTTTACTACACCCTCTGTCCGCTCCTTTACTACACACATTCTGCCCCTTTACTACACTCACAGTACGCCTCTTTAAGTCCGCCCCTTTAAGACGCCCACAGTCCGCCCCTTTAAGACGACGCCCACAGTCCGCCCCTTTAAGACGACACCCACAGTCCGCCCCTTTACAACACCCTCTGTCCACTCCTTTACTACACACATTCCGCCCCTTTCCTACACTCACAGTACGCCTCTTTAAGTCCGCCCCTTTAAGACGCCCACAGTCCGCCCCTTTAAGACGACGCCCACAGTCCGCCCCTTTACTACACCCTCTGTCCGCTCGTTTACTACACACATTCTGCCCCTTTCCTACACTCACAGTACGCCTCTTTAAGTCCGCACCTTTACGACGCCCACAGTTCGCCCCTTAAAGACGCCCACAGTCCGCCCCTTTAAGACGCCCATAGTCCGCCCCTTTACTACACCCTCTGTCCGCTCCTTTACTACACACATTCTGCCCCTTTACTACACTCACAGTACGCCTCTTTAAGTCCGCCCCTTTAAGACGACGCCCACAGTCCGCCCCTTTACTACACCCTCTGTCCGCTCCTTTACTACACACATTCCGCCCCTTTCCTACACTCACAGTACGCCTCTTTAAGTCCGCCCCTTTAAGACGCCCACAGTCCGCCGCTTTACTACACCCTCTGTCCGCTCCTTTACTACACACATTCTGCCCCTTTACTACACTCACAGTACGCCTCTTTAAGTCCGCCCCTTTACGACGCCCACAGTCCGCCCCTTAAAGACGCCCACAGTCCGCCCCTTTAAGACGCCCACAGTCCGCCCCTTTACTACACCCTCTGTCTGCTCCTTTCAGACGCCCACAGTCCAACCCCCTTTAAGAAGCCCACA
Source organism: Theodoxus fluviatilis (assembly GCA_034096865.1). Classification (NCBI taxonomy): domain Eukaryota; kingdom Metazoa; phylum Mollusca; class Gastropoda; order Cycloneritida; family Neritidae; genus Theodoxus; species Theodoxus fluviatilis. Next base: position 23,745 of record JAWQFJ010000834.1, on the reverse strand, counting down.
GTCCGCCCCTTTAAGACACTCACAGTCCGCCCCTTTACTACACTCACAGTCCGACCCTTTAAGACACTCACAGTCCACCCCTTTACTACACTCACAGTGCGCCCCTTTAGGACGCTCACAGTCCACCCCTTTACTACACTCACAGTCTATTCGTTTATGTCACTCACAGTCCGCCCCTTTACTACACCAACAGTCACCTCCTTTACTAAATTCTTAGTCTGCCTCTTTGCTACACTCTCAGTCCGACCGTTTACTACACTTAGTGTCCGCCCCTTTACAATACTCAAAGTCCGCCCCTTCAGGACACTTTCAAGCTGCCCATTTAAGACACTCACAGCCCGCCTCTTTAACATCCTCGCAGTCCGCCCCTTTCAGACACTCACATTCCGTCTCTTTAAGACACCCACAGTCCGCCCCTTTCAGACACTCACACTCCGTATCTTTAAGACGCGCACAGTTCGCCCCTTTAAGACGCCCACAGTCCGCCCCTCTAAGACGCCCACAGTCCGCCCCTTTAAAGCACTCACAGTCTGCCCCTTTAAGACGCGCACAGTCCTCCCCTTCATAAAACACTCACAGTCTGACCCTTTTAGATACACAAAGTCCGCCCCTTTTAGACACTCACAATCTACTCCGTTCAGACATCAACAGTCCGCTCCTTCATAAAACACTCACAGTCCGCCCCTTTAATACTGTCACAGTCAGCCCCTTTAAGACACTCACAGTCCGCCCCTTTGAGACACTCACAGTCAGCCTTTTTAAGACACTTACAGTCCGCCCCTTTAATACTCGCACAGTCCGCCCCTTTAAGACACTCACAGTCCGCCCCTTTGAGACAACCACAGTCAGCCTTTTTAAGACACTTACAGTCCGCCCCTTTAAGACACTCACAGTCCACTACTTTAAGAAACCCACAGTCCACCCCTTTAAGACACACACACATTCAACCTTTTTAAGACACTCACAGACGTACACAGTCCCTCTCTTTAAGACGTACACAGTCCGCATCTTCTAAAAACACTCACAGTCCGCCCCTTTTAGACACGGACAATTTGCCCCCTTGAGATACTCGCAGTCCGCCCCTTCATAAAACTCTCTCATTCAGCCCCATGAAGACACTCACATTCCGCCCCATTTAGACACTCCCAGTCCGCCCCTTTTAGACACGAACCATTTGCCCCCTTCAGATACTCACAGTCGGTCCCTTCATAAAACACTCACTTTCCGCCCCTTTATTAATCACTCACAGTCCGCCCGTTTTAGATACGCACAATCTGCCCGTTAAGACACCCACACTCCACCTCTTTAAGACGCACACAGTCCACCCCTTTAAGACGTACACACTCCGCCACTTTACGACACCCACAGTCCGCCTCTTTAAGACACTCACAGTCTGACCCTTTAAGACACTCACAGTCCGACCCTTAAGACACTCACAGTCCGTCGTTTTAAGACGCCTACAGTCCGCCCCTTTAAGACACTTAGTCCGCCCCTTTAAGACATTCACAGCCCGCCTCTCTAAGATACTCACAGTCGGCACCTTTAAGACACTTACAGTCCGCCCCTTTAGGACACTTACATCCGCCCCGTTCAGGCACCCACAGTCCGCCCCTTTAAGCCACTTACAGTCCGCCCTTTTAAAACGCACACAGTCCGCTCCTTTAAAACGCACACAGTCCACCCCTTTAATACACCCACAGTCTACCCCATTAAGACCCACACATTCCACCCCTTTAAGACGCACACAGTCCGCCCCTTTAAAACACTCACAGTCCGCCTCTTTAAGACACTCACAGTCCGACTCTTTAAGGCACTCACAGTTCGCTCCTTTAAGACACTCACAGTTCGCCTCTTTAAGACCCTCACAGTCCAACTTTTTAAGACACTCACAGTCCATCGCTTTAGGACACTCACAAACCATCGCTTTAAGACGCCCACAGTCCACCCCTTTAAGACACTTACAGTCCGCCCCTTTAAGACACTCACAGCCAGCCTCTCTAAAAACACTCACTGTCCACACCTTTAAGACATTCACAGTCCGCCCCTTTAAGACACTTACAGTCCGCCCCTTTAAGACACTCACAATCCGCCACCTTAATACACTCACAGTCCGCCCCTTTAAGACACTCACAATCAGCCCCCTTAAGACATTCACAGTCCGCCCCTTTAAGACACTCACAGTCCGCTCCTTTAAGACACTCACAATTCGCCCCCTTAATACACTCACAGTCCGCCCCTTTAAGACACTCACAATCCGCCCGCTTAATACACTCACAGTCCGCCCCTTTAAGACATTCACAGTCCGCCACTTTAAGACACTCACAGTCCGCCCCTTTAAGACACTCACAGTCCGCCCCTTTAAGACATTCACAGTCCGCCCCTTTAAGAATCTCAAAGTCCGCCCCTTTAAGACACTCACAATCCGCCCCCTTAATACACTCACAGTCCGCCCCTTTAAGACACTCACAATCAGCCCCCTTAAGACATTCACAGTCCGCCCCTTTAAGACACTCACAATCAGCCCCCTAATACACTCACAGTCCGCCCCTTTAAGACACTGACAATCAGCCCCCTTAAGACACTTACAGTCCGCCCTTTTAAGACACTCACAATCAGCCCCCTTAAGACATTCACAGTCCGTCCCTTTAAGACACTCACAGTCCGCCCCTTTAAAACACTCACAATCCGCACCCTTAATACACTCACAGTCCGCCCCTTTAAGACACTCACAATCAGCCCCCTTAATACACTCACAGTCCGCCCCTTTAAGACACTTACATTCCGCCCTTTTAAGACACTCACAATCAGCCCCCTTAAGACATTCACAGTCCACCCCTTTAAGACACTTACAGTCCGCCCCTTTAAGACACTCACAGCCAGCCTCTCTAAGACACTTACAGTCCGCCCCTTTAAGACACTCACAATCCGCCTCCTTAATACACTCACAGTCCGCCCCTTTAAGACACTCACAATCAGCCCCCTTAAGACACTCACAGCCCGCCCCTTTAAGACACCCACAGTCGGGCCCTTTAAGACACTCACAGTCCGCCCCCTTAAGACACTCACATTTCGCCCCCTTGAGACTCTCACAGTTCGTCTATTTAGGACACTTACAGTCCGCCCCTTTAAGACACCCACCGTCCGCCCCTTCAGGACAATCACAGTCCGCCCCTTTAAGTCACTCACACAGTCCGTCCCTTTAAGACACTAACAGTCCCTATTTTGTAGATGCCCACAGTCTGCCCCTTCAAGAAGCCAACAGTTCGCCCCTTTAAGACGCTTACAGTCCGCCCCTTTAAGACACTCACAATCCGCCCCTTTCAACATCTAGGAGAGCACTCACTCAAATCATTGAGAGGCTGACTAAAGTTATACAAAAGTCCATCATTGAGTTCTTTTGACTAAAAAAGCAGTTTCAATTTGTAATAAATTAGTTGTTGAAAACCTCACCTGGAAAAATCGAAACACAGGAAGTGACGTCATAGAAATTCGAGTCGCTTTAACTCGCGGCGTCTGTCAATGCAGTTTCCACGAGCGGTGAGTCTACACCGGCCGTACCACTGAAGAGGAAATGCAATGGCACTGAATGCGCAGTTGCTGAATGTTCCTTGAGAAACTCAGATGGAGTGGGGGCGCATAGATTTCCGTGGGTTCAATCATTAAACCGCCAGTGGGTGCGCTTTGTACGAACATACCGTGCAAATTTTGTGCAAACATCATACTCGGTCGTCCGCAGCAAGCACTTCGCCCCCGATTGCTACCCACACTCATACTGACTGCAGGAGGAGATGGGATATCCGGTGGAAAAAAGAAGCTACTATCGAAGGCAGTTCCATCCATACAAAAGCATGACCGATCGCGACCGACGACTATTGCCGACAGAAGGCTCAAAGAGCAACGAATGCCGATGGCGTCCTTGACAACACTTCTGTGAGTACAAGTATTTCAACGTGTCAGGCAGCCACAACCCCAATGACAACGGTCACTTGCACTCTTACATCAAGTGTTGTCTCTGCTAGTGTCTCTCCTACACTTGGTGTAACACGTGTTGGTGGAGCATTTTACACATATGCGTTTCTGAGTTAGTGTTGCAGCCTGTGTGAGCCAAACTAGGAGAGAAAATATGTGCGTGGCATTTGCTCATAGCTGCATTCTCTCTCTCTCTCTCTCTCTCTCTCTCTCTCTCTCTCTCTCTCTCTCTCTCTCTCTCTCTCCTCTCTCTCTCTCTCTCTCTCTCTCTCTCTCTCTCTCTCTCTCTCTCTCTCTCTCTCTCTCTCTCTCCCGCTAGCTCGCTAAATGACAACAGTGACGATCAATTGTGCAATACCACAAAAATGATGTACGCATACTTAAAGTGTAATTGTTATGCCGAGTCTGAGAGCTGACTCAGGCAGCAGGCCTACATCGGGTTGAACGTACCTTACAAAATATGCCACGCGAGCATATTTGCTGCTGTTAAAAATAGTTCAAGGTCGCAGTGGACGTGTGTGGGTCCTTCTCAAAGAACATATGCTTCTAGCCCTCCCCAGAAGACCCTCCTGACCACACCCCCTTCTCCCTGCTATCCTATTTTTGGCATCGTCGCAGACGCCAATCCTGTTTAGGAAAGCGGGACTGTCCGTCTAACCACATAGGAATCTCAGTAATTTTGGAAGGAGACATAGAGAAAGAGAACGGAGCAGAGAGAGTGGCAGACGGGTAGAGGCGAGCGTCCAGCTCGGATCAGAGGGAAAAGGTTTCAGACCCTGTACACTGCTGAATAAAAGATTGTGAACAAATCAGCCGAAGTTGTGTATTCTGCAAGCCAAGTGACCAGCCATCCCCCTTCAAGCTTGTGCGCCAAAAGACCACTACAGCCAAGGAACCAAAGGTATTTATGAGAGAGAGAGAGAAGAATCGTCAGACTCAGATACAAAGCAAGAGGCCCATTACATAATCTCCCTTACATTGATGTACTGTGAAGGCGATCACACAGGCTCGAATAATTCGAAGGTTTCACGATGTTTCGAAACTTTTCTTCGCCGGGTTCATCATCTTCATCGCTGCAGTAGGATTCATACTGGTGTGGTTCGCGTATTGGATGGCATTCTTCATCGTATTGTTCGCTTGAAATGCTGTCAGGGTCGCTACTCTCGCAACCCATGTCGAACGTGTTGTCACAATCGCTTGGCTCAGCCATCTTTCGCCTTGAGGCAAAGCGTCTCTAGGACGTCACAAACTTGCACATGTGCACTGAATTGCTTAATGAGTTATTTTCGGCCAGGTGAGAATGGGCTGTTTTACAATGCATTATCACGAAAACAATATGTGTTATGATTTTAAAAACTTCACCAATACATTCAGTTATTTAATATTATTGTGTAAACAATAAAACTGAAGCACGCTCTCCTAGATCTTTAAGACACCCACAATCCGCCCCTTTAAGATACTCACAGTCCGCCCTTTACTACACGTATAGTCGGCCCCTTTACTACACTCACAGTCCGCCCCTTTAAGATACTCACAGTCCGCCCTTAACTCCGCCCTTTACTACACTCACAGTCCGCCCTTTACTACACTCACAGTCCGCCATTTTAAGATGATCACAGTCCGCCCTTTACTACATTCACAGTCCGCCCCTTTAAGATGATCACAGTCCGCCCTTTACTACATTCACAGTCCGCCCCTTAGCGTCAAGTCCAGAGACACCGTCACAGCACGAGATTGTACGTGGCACGTCTCTGGATGAGTCTAGGGAGCAAGTCGAGGAGAGCCGAGTGTACACCTCGCTCTCTCCTGCCAATCAGGACCTCAGGCCTGACACGCCCTCGCCCCGCTCGGCGCAACTCCAGGCCACTCCACACTCCCCACCCGCTCTGCTCCGTGCCTGGCAGCAGCCTGCCTTGTGTGCAGGATGCTCTCCACTTCTCTCCTCCCCTCTCCACACTTACCAACCCGTCCCTGTCCCTCTCCACCCGTCCCCGCACCTCTCCACCCTTCCCCACCCCACCTCTCCCTCTCCACCCTTTTCCACCCGTCCTCTACTCGTCCCCGTCCCTCTCCACCCGTCCCCATCCCTCTTCACCCGTCCCCGCCACTCCCCGCCCCTCTCCACCCGTCCCCGGCTCCGCCCCTCTCAACCCATCTCCATCTCTCTGTACCTCTCCCCACCCGTCTCCACCCCTCTCGTGCAGGCGGTGGAGGCGGTAGATGGAAGGAGGGTAGTGAGAGAGGGAGAGAGAGAGAGTTGGGGAGAGGGGGAAAGGCGGTTGAGGCGGTGGAGGCTGTAGATGAAAGGAGGGCAGTGGGAGAGGGAAAGATAGATGGGGAGAGGGTGGGTGGCGGTGGAGGCGGTGGAAGAGGTTAAGGCGGTAGATGGAAGGAGGGTAGCGGGAAAGGGAGAGAGAGATGGGGAAAGAGGGATGGCGGGGGAGGCGGTGGAGGCGGTAGATGGAAGGAGGGCAGTGGGAGAGGGAGAGAGAGATGGGGAAAGAGGGATGGCGGGGGAGGCGGTGGAGGCGGTAGATGAAAGGAGGGCAGTGAGAGGGAGAGGGAGGGGGAGAAGGGGGATGACGGTGGAGGCGGTAGATGGAAGGAGGGTAGTGGGAAAGGGAGAGAGAGATGGGGAAAGAGGGATGGCGGGGGAGGCGGTGGAGGCGGTAGATGGAAGGAGTGCAGTGGGAGTGGGAGAGAGAGATGGGGAGAGAGGGATGGCGGGGGAGGTGAGGGAGGCGGTAGATGGAAGGATGGCAGTGGGAGAGGGAGAGAGAGAGATGGGGAGAGAGGGATGGCGGGGGAGGCGGTGGAGGCGGTAGATGGAAGGAGGGCAGTGGGAGAGGGAGAGAGAGATGGGGAAAGGGGGATGGCGGGGGAGGCGGGGGAGGCGGTAGATGGAAGGAGGGCAGTGGGAGAGGGAGAGAGAGATGGGGAAATGGGGATGGCGGTGGAGGCGGTAGATGGAAGGAGGGCAGTGGGAGAGGGAGAGAGAGATGGGGAGTGAGGATGTGGCAGTGGAGGCGGTAGATGGAAGGAGGGCAGTGGGAGAGGGAGAGAGAGATGTGGAAAGGGGGATGGCGGTGGAGGCGGTAGATGGAAGGAGGGCAGTGGGAGAGGGAGAGAGAGATGGGGAAAGGGGGATGGCGGTGGAGGCGGTAGATGAAAGGAGGGCAGTGGGAGAGGAAGAGAGAGATGGGGAAAGGGGAATGGCGGTGGAGGCCGTAAATGGAAGGAGGGCAGTGGGAGAGGGAGAGAGAGATGGGGAAAGGGGGATGGCGGGGGAGGTGAGGGAGGCGGTAGATGGAAGGAGGGCAGTGGGAGAGGGTGAGAGAGATGGGGAAAGGGGGATGGCGGGGGAGGCGAGGGAGACGGTAGATGGAAGGAGGGCAGTGGGAGAGGGAGAGAGAGACGGGGAAAGGGGGATGGCGGGGGAGGCGAGGGAGGCGGTAGATGGAAGGAGGGCAGTAGGAGGGAGAGAGAGATGGGGAAAGGGGGATGGCGGGGGAGGCGGTAGATGGAAGGAGGGCAGTGGGAGAGGGAGAGAGAGATGGGGAAAGGGGGATGGCGGGGGAGGCGAGGGAGGCGGTAGATGGAAGGAGGGCAGTGGGAGAGGGAGAGAGAGATGGGGAAAGGGGGATGGCGGGGGAGGCGATGGAGGCGGTAGATGGAAGGAGGGCAGTGGGAGAGGGAGAGAGAGATGGGGAAAGGGGGATGGCGGGGGAGGCGAAGGAGGCGGTAGATGGAAGGAGAGAAGAGGGAGAGGGAGAGAGAGATGAGGAGAGGCGATTGAGGCGGTAGATGGAAGGAGGGTAGTGGGAGAGGGAGAGAGAGATGGGGAGAGGATAGATGGCAGTGGAGGCGGTAGACGGAAGGAGGGCAGTGGGAGAGGGAGAGAGGGATGAGGAGAGGCGGTGGAGGCGGTGGAGGCGGTAGATGAAAGGAGGGCAGTGAGAGAGGGAGAGGGAGGGGGTGAAGGGGGATGGCGGTGGAGGCGGTAGATGGAAGGAGAGCAGTGGGTGAGGGAGAGAGAGATGGGGAAAGGGGGATGGCGGTGGAGGCGGTGGAGGCGGTAGATGGAAGGATGGCAGTGGGAGAAAGAGAGAGAGAGATGGGGAGTGAGGGTGTGGCGGTGGAGGCGGTAGATGGAAGGAGGGCAGTGGGAGAGGGAGAGAGAGATGGGGAAAGGGGGATGGCGGGGGAGGCGGTGGAGGCGGTAGATGGAAGGAGGGCAGTGGGAGAGGGAGAGAGAGATGAGGAGTGAGGGTGTTGCAGTGGAGGCGGTAGATGGAAGGATGGCAGTGGGAGAGGGAGAGAGAGATGGGGAGTGAGGGTGTGGCAGTGGAGGCGGTAGATGGAAGGAGGGCAGTGGGTGAGGAAGAGAGAGATGGGGAAAGGGGGATGGCGGTGGGGGCGGTAGATGGAAGGAGAGCAGTGGGAGAGGGAGAGAGGGATGGGGAGAGAGTTGGTGGCAGTGGAGGCGGTATATGGAAGGAGGGCAGTGGGAGAGGGAGAGATTGATTGATTGATTGATTGATTGATTGATTGTTTATTTGCGGCCAACGACCCGTCATGTAGGTATATGCACATATATACAAATTAAAAACATTTGCGAATCAGTTGGCATAGTAAAATGTTTTCTCCTGATAAGAAAGTGACATATCAAAACTCTTCCATATGTGATTACATTTATATAAGATGAAATATATGTACACCGACGTCAAATTGTTCACGTATTAAATTTTAGTCTAATGCTCATACTGAGAGTCTGATAGGAACTGACGAGGGAAAAGAAGAGAGAGAGAACTGGAACTCTTTATCANNNTGTTGTGTGTGTGTGTGTGTGTGTGTGTGTGTGTGTGTGTGTGCGTGCATGTGTGTGTGAGGGGAGAGAGAGAGAGAGAGAGAGAGAGAGAGAGAGAGAGAGAGAGAGAGAGAGAGAGAGAGAGAGAGCAGACGAAGAGAGCTTATGAAAGAAAACCTAACCCCCCTAACCCAATTTAGGGAGACAGAAGAACCAAAGAGGAAGGGAGCGGTAGTTAGTAGGCAGGAGGGGGGAATAGGGGGAGGGAGTTGGGGGAGGGCGTGATGGAGGGGGCTAGGAAAGGGGGGATGGAGGGGGGGAGCGAGGGTATGAGGGAGGGCGTGATGGAGGGGATGAGGGAGGGGATGAGGGAGGGTGTGCTGAAGGGGGGGAGGGAGGGGATGAGGGAGGGGGTAAGAGAGAGGATGAGGAAGGCAATGAGGGAGGGGGTAAGGGAGAGGATGAAGGAGGGGGTGAGGGTGGGGGTGACGGAGGATGTGAGGGAGGGCCATCCTGTAAACCCGAGTCAGTAGTATTGACTCTGGCACAGTTCGCAATGAATGCGTAATAGGCTTGACCCTTCGCATTACAACATTGCGCCAAAAATAGTTCGTTCTGATACTATTTTTCTCTCCACTTTTTACAGAAATCATTCAGATGTGAAAACTTGTTTCCATTTCAACACAAACATTTTATTGAATCGAATTAACGCTTGTTTGTTGTCTCAACAAGAGTAAGTTAAAAGTTTTGTGCGAAATAGTCTTAAAACTACTTTAACGGCGTATGTCAGGGAGCACATCGGCTATCCCACAAGCCTCTCGTGTGACCTCCTTTTGTATAAATTGGCCAAAAACCTTCCATCACGTGATGTGAACTGTGCTAGAGATACTTTTGCCGGTAGGCGAAATCTCTAGTTTACTAGAATGAGGGAGGGCGTGATGTCGGGGGTGACGGAGGAGGTAAAAGAGGGGGTGATGGAGGGAGTAATGCAGGGGGTGAGGGAGGAGGTGAGGGTGGGTGTGAGGGAGGAAGTAAGGGAGGGCATGATGGAGGGGGTGATGGAGGAGGTGAGGGTGGGGGTGAGAGAGGAAGTAAGGGAGGGCATGATGGAGGGGGTGATGAAGGGGGTGAGGGTGGGGGTGAGGAAGGGGGTGAGGGAAACCTTTGTGACGACTCCAGGGCCTGGGGATGCATTGATTAATGATGCGTGTGTAGGGCCTCTTGCCCGTAGCCTGCTCCCACCCCCCACCCCCGCCCCTTTACCTCTCTCTCTCTCTCTCTCTCTCTCTCTCTCTCTCTCTCTCTCTCTCTCTCTCTCTCTCTCTCTCTCTCTCCCTCCCTCCCTCCCTCCCTCCCTCCCTCCCTCCCTCCCTCCCTCCCTCCCTCCCTCCCTCCCTCCCTCCCTCCCTCCCTTCCTCCCTCCCTTCCTCCCTCCCTTCCTCCCTCTCTCCCCCCCTCTCTCTCTCTCTCTCTCTCTCTCTCTCTCTCTCTCTCTCTCTCTCTCTCTCTCTCTCTCTCCCTCCCTCCCTCCCTCTCTCTCCCTCATACTCTAATACTCTCTTCCCTCCTTCCTCCCCCAGCCTCCCCTCTATCTCTCTCTCTCTCTCACTCTCTCTCTCTCTCTCTCTCTCTCTCTCTCTCTCTCTCGCAAGCGGCAGAGTGCATGAGAAAAAGCGTATGGTTCGGGAAGAAAATATACGGTCAGTAATGCTGTTGATAAAGATTGTAAATTAGCAAAGAGCAAAGTGCGACCTCTCCTCAGACTGTGCAGGCGAACGTTGTTGACTTCAGTAAAAGATGAGTATATCAAGCAGATAAATTGCACAAAAGACTGTTAAACACGAAGAAGTCCCAAAATAAAGAGATGTTAGCCTCTGAATTGTTAGAGAATGTGAATGATCCCGTCATGTTTTGTAAACGGGTTCGACAGTTATGTAGACATACATCTCTAGACGGCCGCATTCCCGGAATCACTCGGTTTGATCACTTTCGAAAAGTTTTCTAGGTTATGAATCCTGTGGATGTCTCTGAATTAGAAGAAATTCCATTTGACTCGTCTGAGAAAATTGTCGTAGCAATAGACAAACTGAAAGTGAGTCGAGCTGCTAGACTAGATGACATTTAAGCCGAAATGTTGAAATGTGCAAGTATATCTGCTGTTACTTTGGTGTGCACATTTTAATCAGGTATTTAAAAAATTTATATCCTGAAGAAGTTGCCGAAAGGCATCGAAATATTCAAAGACGAAGTAAAACACAGAAAGTCATATTGTTTTTTGTTTTCTTTTTCTTTTTTGAGTATTGTCAAAAGGAGAATTTCCGAAGGTCTGGACAAGATCCATTATCGTGCCTATTCATAAAAAGGGTGATCCTTCCAACCCCGCTAACTACCGTGGGATTTGTTTAACAAACAATTTTTGTTAATTATTTACTTCAATAATAACTGACATATTACAGGGTTGGGCTGAGGCCAACAACCTGATTGTCGAAGAGCAAGCTGGTATCCGTAAAGAGTACTCCACTGTAGACAACATGTTCATACTTCGGAGCATTGAGCAAAGATACTTGAGCAGAAAACGAAAGCTATATATAGCTTTCGTGGAAAGGCACTTGATAATGTAGACAGAAAGGCCTTGTGGAAGGTACTTGAAATGTATTGATTGAAAAGAAGAATGTTGTACTTACTTATAGGCAGGTATTCATCTGTATGGTACTGTGTAAAGTGCAATGGCCGCTGTATGGAATCGTTTGAGGGCAATCTGGGCCTAATACAGGGTTGCGAAACCAGCCCGAAAATGTTTTCTCTGTTAAGCATCAGTGCCATAATAAGTTCTGGCTAAGGATATTTCGAATGGATCCATCCAGATTTCCTTGCAAGATCTATAATATGATCTTATATTTTGGGGGAAATGCTTGGGCCGATGACATAAAAAGATTGTTATGTAAACACAACTTTGAAAGTTCATGGAATTCGCAGAGTCTTGTTGTCGAGTATGTACAGAACTGGTCTACTGCTCTCGCAAACAGCACACAATATGAGTTTTACAGACAATTCAAATCTTCACTGACTAGGGAACTGTACCTGTATAATATCGAAAAACAAGTTTCCAGAAACACTTTGATCCGCTTCTGTGCGAGGGTCAGTGAACTGTATGTACATAGATTTCGTTAAACCAAAGATGTTCATGTCTCATTCATATGTCCATCACGTAATGAAGAGGACGAAGCTAAGCTTAATTTTTGTTTTGATGCCTTGCTTATGAAGTACATTTTTTGTATGTTTGATACAAGGTATCACATTGATGTACACGATGTTGTGGAGAATGAGAACGTGGACATATCAAAATCATCGGCCATGTATCTTTACTATGCCTTTAAATGCAGACAAACAGCACTGAGCACAACCGGTGCACGAGTTATGCTTTTAATTATTTTGTTATAGGCCGGAGACCTGCTCAAATAAAAACCGTTCGTTCTTTCGTTCTCTCTTTTTCTCTCTCTCTCTCTATTTCTCTCTCTCTTTCTCTCAGTCCCTTTCTTCATCTCTCTTTCTCTCTCTTCCACTATATCTTTTCTTCTCTCTCTCTTCCTCTCTATCTTTCCTTCTCTCTCTCTCTCTCTCTCTCTCTCTCTCTCTCTCTCTCTCTCTCTCCCTCAGTCTTTCTGTGACTGGATGTATCTGTCTGTCTGTCTGTCTGTCTGTCTGTCTGTCTGTCTGTCTGTTTGTGTGTCTGTCTGTGTGTCTGTCTGTGTGTCTGTCTCTCTGTCTGTCTCTCTGTCTGTCTGCCTGCCTGCTGGCTGGCTGGCTGGCTGGTTGACTGGCTTGATGTGTTTCTGTCTGTCTGTCCGTCCGTCCGTCCGTCCGTCTGTCCGTCCGTCCGTCCGTCTGTCCGTCCGTCCGTCCGTCCGTCCGTCTGTCCGTCTGTCAGTCTGTCTGTGTGTCTGTCTCCTTGTCTGTTTGCCTGTCTGTCTGTTTGTATATCTGTCTGTCTGTCTGTCCGTCCGTCCGTCCGTTAGTCCGTCCGTCCGTCCATTGGTTGATCTGTCAGTCTGTCTGTGTGTCTGTGTGTATGTCTGTCTGTTTGTCTGTCTGTCTCTCTGTTTGTATGTATGCATGTATGTATGTATGTATGTATGTATGTATGTATGTATGTATGTATGTATGTATGTATGTATGTATGTATGTATGTATGTATGTATGTATGTATGTTTGACTGCCTGTCTTTCTGCCTGTCTGTCTGTCTGTCCGTCCGTCCGTCCGTCCGTCAGTCTGTCTGCCTGCCTTCTCGACTGCCTGCCTGTCTGCCTGCCTGCCTGACTGCCTGTGCGTCCGTCCGTCCGTCCGTCCGTCCGTCCATTCTCTTTTCTGTGTGTTTGTCTGTGTGTATGTCTGCCTGCCTGCCTGCCCGTCCGTCCGTCCGTCCGTCCGTCCGTCCGTCCGTACGTCTGTCCGTCTCTCTGTCTCTCTCTCTCTCTCTCTCTCTCTCTCTCTCTCTCTCTCTCTCTCTCTCTCTCTCTCTCTCCATCTTGCCCTTCTTGTGTTGTTCTTGCTCGTGTTTTTGTCTTTCTTCTTCGTGGCTTTATTCATTTGTTTCTTTCTACCAAAGTTACCCGCTAGATTGTATATATGGATACATTATTTGTAACCTGTCGGGCAACATATAAACGGCAATCAGTCAACATAAACGTGAATAAAATACAAAATAAATAGGTAAGTCAGTGAGAACATCTTCAGAAACATGTTATGATAGAAATTAATTACGCTTACAGAGTACATAATGCTGCTGTGATGGGTAGTGCGGGGACCTTATACACAGTCCGTTGTATGTCATTAGAGGGAGAGGCAATGGGATTCAGAGAAGGAGTGCCCCCCCCCCCCCCCCCCAGTGTCCAGCACAGTAGATGCATGGGACGGTGTCGTCTTGAGCTCCAGGATTGTGGGAGCCTGAAGGGGGTGATCTTGGCTGCTCTTCACGCGAGGGCAAACTGGGATTAAACTGATTTTGCTGGGCAACGGCGGAGGTCACCGGGAAGTGCTGGAGGTTCCTTGATAATTCTTGTTCGTGTTCTTCTTGTTGGTCGTTTCCTGCTTAATGTCTTCTTCTAGGGATCAAACAAAAACATTATGAAACGTTGGAATCAAATAAACATAATGGAATGTTGGGATCAAATAAAAATAACGGAATGTCGGGATCAAACAAACATAATGGAAGGTTGGGATCAAATAAAATATAACGGAATGTTGGGATCAAACAAACATAATGGAATGTAGGGATCAAACAAACATAATGAAATGTAGGGATCAAACAAACATAATGAAATGTTGGGATCAAATAAAAATAACGGAATGTTGGAATCAAACAAACATTATGGAATGTTGAAATCAAGCAAACATTATGAAATGTTGGGATCAAATAAACATAATGGAATGTTGGGATCAAACAAACGTAGTGGAATGTTGGAATCAAATAAACATAATGGAATGTTGGAATCAAACAAACATAATGGAATGTTGGGATCAAACAAACGTAGTGGAATGTTGGGATCAAATAAACATACTGGAATGTTGGAATCAAACAAACGTAGTGTAATGTTGGGATCAAACAAACATAATGGAATGTAGGGAGCAAACAAAAATAACGGAATGTTGGAATCAAACAAACATAAAAGAATTTTGGAATCAAACAAACATAATGGAAGGTTGGAATCAAACAAACATTATGGAATGTTGGAATCAAATAAACATAATGGAATGTTGGAATCAAACAAATATTATGGAATGTTGGAATCAAACAAACATAATGGAAGGTTGGGATCAAACAAACATTATGGAATGTTGGAATCAAATAAACATAATGGGATGTTGGGATCAAATAAACATAATGGAACGTTGGGATCAAACAAACATTATGGAATGTTGGAATCAAACAAACATTATGGAATGTTGGAATCAAATAAACACAATGAAATGTTGGGATCAAATAAAAATAATGGAATGTTGGAATCAAATAAACATAATGGAATGTTGGGATCAAACAAACATAATGGAATGTTGGGATCAAACAAACATTATGGGATGTTGGAATCAAAGAAACATAATGGAATGTAGGGATCATACAAACATAATGGAATGTTGGAATCAAACAAACATTATGGAATGTTGGAATAAAAAAAAAACATAATGGAATGTTGGAATCAAACAAACATAATGGAATGTTGGAATTAAACAAACATAATGGAATGTTGGAATCAAACAAACATAATGGAATGTTGAAATCAAACAAACATAATGGAATGGTGGGATCAAACAAACATTATGGAACGTTGGAATCAAATAAACATAATGGAATGTTGGGATCAAATAAAAATAACGGAATGGACTCGTATCCCTACCACAAAATTCCTGACATTCCTGTCTTCCCAGTCACAGATCGTTCGCCTTCTCCTTTCATGGTCTTGTGCCTCAACCACTCCAGAAATACAATAGCAGGGGAAACGAGGGGGCGAATGGACAGATGTCTTGAAGAGGGGCGAGGAAATATTTTTGGGGGAGACAGTACGTTTCCATTCGGTCTAGAATTATCTCCCAAAAATAAACTTGTTTACGTGGTCTACTTTCTAGGACGCGCTCATCTATACGCAGGCCACAGCATCTCTCTACACTTTCCAGCCTAACGCTTAGCTCTTCTCCAGCATAACACAGTGACAAGATCACACCTTTCCTGATTGATCGCTTAGCTCTTCTCCAGCATAACACAGTGACAAGATCACACCTTTCCTGATTGATCGCTTAGCTCTTCTCCAGCATGACACAGTGACAAGATCACACCTTTCCTGATTGATCGCTTAGCTCTTTTCCAGCATAACACAGTGACAAGATCACACCTGTCCTGATTGATCGCTTAGCTCTTCTCCAGCATAACACAGTGACAAGATCACACCTGTCCTGATTGATCGCTTAGCTCTTCTCCAGCATGACACAGTGACAAGATCACACCTGTCCTGATTGATCGCTTAGCTCTTCTCCAGCATGACACAGTGACAAGATCACACCTGTCCTGATTGATCGCTTAGCTCTTCTCAGCATGACACAGTGACAAGATCACACCTGTCCTGATTGATCGCTAGCTCGTTCTCCAGCATGACACAGTGACAAGATCACACCTGTCTGATGATCGCTTAGCTCTTCTCCAGCATGACACAGTGACAAGATCACACCTGTCCTGATTGATCGCTTAGCTCTTCTCCAGCATAACACAGTGACAAGATCACACCTGTCCTGATTGATCGCTTAGCTCTTCTCCAGCATGACACAGTGACAAGATCACACCTGTCCTGATTGATCGCTTAGCTCTTCTCCAGCATGACACAGTGACAAGATCACACCTGTCCTGATTGATCGCTTAGCTCTTCTCCAGCATAACACAGTGACAAAATCACACCTTTCCTGATTGATCGCTTAGCTCTTCT
>JAWQFJ010000834.1:0-2500 GCA_034096865.1 Theodoxus fluviatilis | reverse complement strand
ACCACACACCACGCACAACGCACCACACACCAGACACTACGCACCACACACCACACACCACACACCACACACCACACACCACACAACACGCACCACGCACCACACACCACACACCACACAACACGCACCACGCACCACGCACCACACACCATGCAACACACACCACACACCATGCACAACACACCATGCACCACCCACCATGCACCACACACCATGCACCACCCACCATGCACCACACACCACGCACCACACACCATGCACCACCCACCATGCACCACGCACCACGCACCACACAGCACACAGCCAGGAGACGCGCCAGACTGACGATGTCCTCTGTTGCAGGAGGAGAATCCTCCCCACCAGGTGGCGCTGGTCAAGCGGTCGCTGCGCACGGCCTTCGAGGAGCAGTTGGCCTTGCTGCAGGACTCCGAGGCCAAGATAGAGGAGCAGATCCAAGCGCTCAAGCGACGCCGGAACGAGATCTCGCAGAAGAAACGCAGCCACTACATGTGCCTCGTCAACCTTGTCACGTGCTATAAGAAACGGAAATGAACTTTGACTTTGGGATGGCTCGTCCGATCCATGACGTAGTTGGTCGTATGTACTAAAACGTCGATGCATATTCATGGACACGATGAATATTCATTGAGGCGGTGAGAGGGGCTAGTGGGAGGGCGGGACGCGAATGGTGGAGGTGAGGGAAATAAAATAAAGTTAACTCCTTCCAGGCACTCTGCATTCTGTCTCACTCTCGGGCATGCACGCACACAAGATATGCACGCACACAGGGCGTGCATGCCCTGTTGCACGCCCACAGGGCGTGCACGCACACAGGGCATGCACGCACACAGGACATGCACGCACACAGGGCATGCACGCCCACAGGGCATGCACGCACACAGGGCATGCACGCACACAGGGCATGCACGCACACAGGGCATGCACGCACAAAGGGCATGCACGCACACAGGGAAGGAAAGAACACAAGACATGCGTTTTTTGCTGTCCACGGATGCCGAGATTAATCCAGCACAGAGACAATGCCCTTTGGCCGACTTTCTGTAGACTTCAGGCCCTTCATTTCCGTTGCTTCCTACCAGTTATGTGACCTTGACCACCCGGAACTGGCTGATATGACGGAATTTTTTTCCAAAGTGCGGGAAAATGTGTTGCATGCGTTTTCATTCCAGAGAAAGCGGGAATCGCTGAGGCGCGCAACGCTCTGAGCATGGAGAGATCTACATCTCACGCGGAGCGACAAGGCAGCTCCAGCAGAACCAGTTTGGAGTGGCCGTGGCGGGAGACAGCGGAAATACCGCGCTCAGTGTCACCAGCCACTCAAAGAACTAAATTGTGGGGAGCGCGAAACAGAGACGGAGTTTGAAACCTCAACGCAAATGCCTTGGCAACACCGCTCGTTGGTGACGCAAATACAAGCACTTTGTTTTTGCCTTGAGCAGATTTTTAAAACATCCCTTACTACAGGCCCAGTATTCAGATGAAATCACTACAGACAATCAGGATTCACATGAAATCACTACAGCCAATCAGCATTCACATGATATCAGCACAGCCAATCAGCATTCACATGAAATCACCACAGCCAATCAGCATTCACATGACATCAGCGCACCCAATCAGCATTCACATGACATCAGCACAGCCAATCATCATTCACATGACATCAGCACAGCCAATCAGCATTCGCATGAGATCACCACAGCCAATCAGCATTCACATGACATCAGCACAGCCAATCAGCATTCACATGAAATCACTACAGCCAATCAGCATTCACATGAAATCATCACAGCCAATCAGCATTCACATGAAATCACTACAGCCAATCAGCATTCACATGACATCAGCACAGCCAATCAGCATTCATATGACATCAGCACAGCCAATCAGCATTCACATGAGATCAGCACAGCCAATCAGCATTCACATGAAATCACCACAGCCAATCATCATTCACATGACATCAGCACAGCCAATCAGCATTCGCATGATATCAGCACAGCCATCAGCATTCGCATGACATCAGCACAGCCATCAGCATTCACATGACATCAGCACAGCCAATCAGCATTCATATGACATCAGCACAGCCAATCATCATTCACATGACATCAGCACAGCCAATCAGCATCACATGATATCAGCACAGCCAATCAGCATTCGCATGACATCAGCACAGCCAATCATCATTCGCATGACATCAGCACAGCCAATCAGCATTCACATGATATCAGCACAGCCAATCAGCATTCACATGACATCAGCACAGCCAATCAGCATTCACATGATATCAGCACAGCCAATCAGCATTCACATGACATCAGCACAGCCAATCAGCATTCACATGATATCAGCACAGCCAATCACCATTCGCATGACATCAGCACAGCCAATCAGCATTCACATGACATCAGCACAGCCAATCAGCATTCACATGACATCAGCACAGCCAATCATCATTCACATGACATCAGCACAG
>JAWQFJ010000833.1:20000-51552 GCA_034096865.1 Theodoxus fluviatilis | reverse complement strand
ATTGGTTTGCACTGCCCTCCGATTTGTACTTCGTGTGCCTTCGGTAATTATTCTTCGGTACCGGAAACAGTTGCAACGTAAAGCCGGGAAATGAAGCTTTGATGCGATACCAAACATGTGGCGTTCTTTGGAAGGAAGATGCTGAAACTAAGCTTTCAAATCTGTGCATTTTGGCTTCCTGGTTAGTACTTTTTTTTTAATCTAGCGGTGGGTACCTTACAAAACAAATTGGTTTAAAATACTTTGAAACCTAAGCCAGCAAAATCGATCGCACACACGTGTAGCGGAGATGTTGTAGATTCCAAATCCGCGCTTAACACGAAACTCAATTTCTTAAAATTTTTCATGAAATTCTGCAGGCCGTGTCCCCCCTTAAATGGCAGGATTGTGGTTGCATTTGTTTAAAGTTGATAGGAGCCATGTTCGATGTTGTGTTGTGATGTTTCCATTCATGGTGAGTGGGATGAGCATTTTTGTCTTCCTCTCATCAGGGGTAAAGTTCTGGAGGAAATGACCCCCCTGCACAAGAGTGTCTTCCTCCACTGTGCTGCCTGTGGTGACCTTAGAGGTGTGTTGCACTTATTTCTTCTGCATCCTGTCTCTCTTGGTCACCTCTGCATTCCTAGTGCTCCTTTTTGACTCACATGCGAAGCAACAGTGAGTCTATGTACTCACCCGTGTCGTCCGTCCGTTGGATTGTATACATATTTTGAAGTGACCTTGACCCTGGACTATGGAAGATAACTCTTCCAAACGTCATAACATTGTAGTACACATGTTATACTTTCATACTAGGTCACCCGTGTCGTCCGTCTGGGCGTCCGGGCGTCCTGTAATCCGTAAAAAAAACTTTAACATTGGATTTTTCTCGGAGACTATTAATTCTATCAACACCCAATTTGGCATGATGGTGAGGATGACAAGGCGTCAAAAAACATACACAGTAACTTGACCTTGCTCCAATGTCAAGGTCACAGGAGCTCTTTAAAGTTGGATTGTATACATATTTTGAAGTGACCTTGACCCTGAACTATGGAAGATAACTGTTTCAAACTTAATAATTATGTGGGGCACATGTTATACTTTCATCATGAGACACATTTGGTCACATATCATCAAGGTCAAGGTCACTTTGACCCTTATGAAATGTGACCAAAATTGGGTAGTGAACCACTAAAAGTGACCATATATCATGGTAGAAAGTGCCAATAAGCATCATTGTGCTTCCTATGTCTTGAATTAAGAGCTTTGTGTTGCATGACCTTGGATGACCTTGACCTTGGGTCAAGGTCACATGTATTTTGGTAGGGAAAAGCAGTTCTTAGTGCATGATGTCATTGGTAGGTTTAGTTGTTTGACCTTGACCTTGAAGGTCACCTGAAAGTCAAGGTCATGTAAAGGTCAAGGTCAAACATGTGAGTCATATGGGCTTTGCCCATCTTGTTCTGTTTTCTTTCTCCACAAAAGTGAGGTTTTTCCAAAAGGAAAGTAATTTGAAAACATGTGTGAGGCGCAGTGCCGTGGTTCTATCCCTGGGACGAGAAGAATCTAAGTTTATTAAAATAATTTGAAAACAATTTTGTTAGTCATTAATTTGACCCTTATCTTTCAGATTAAGAAAAGTAACTCTTTGAATGCAAATTCCACTGTGTATTGAAAGAAAAAAAGTTAAAGTCTATCTTGTTCATTCCTACTTTTGTATCAGTACTTGTGTTTGGGAGGCAGATAAGGGATAGAGTTATGGGTGTGATTGTTCCCGTCAGTTTCTTTTGTTTTGTTTTGGTGAAGACATTTTAATACATACAAAAATTTGCAATGGAGACATCACAACCAGAATTGCATTGAGGTGAGAAGGTGGTATGAGATTGCTATCAGTGACTGATGCTGAAGGATGCTGATGCTGAAAGATGCTGATGCCTTCCTCTGCAGCCATAGAGAAAAGGAGCGCTGTGGCAAAGAGGGAGCCGCCTGTGAAGCTGCCCAACAGTGCCTTGCTGTGCGACTTCCTGCCCTTGCTCCAGTCCCAGCACGACAAGGCCAAGAAAGGTGAGCCCTAGTGGAGGCAGTCTGCACATTGCATCTTTAGATTTCTTCTTCCCCTGAGGGTTGGGGGGAAGAATGGACCCACTGCATTTCCCTGTATGATTCGTACAAGGCAAATCATGAAAAATTGTGATCTGACATGCTCTCACTTTCACCAGCAATAGTGATTTTGTGGTTGATGGCCTTACATAGTCCATAAAGGCTCAAAGGCAGCCATGTAACTCCATTCATTCATTCATTCATTCATTCATTCATTCATTCATTCATTTGTTCATCATGACCCTTAAGTTTCTATGGTGTGTGCATGTGCAAGACAAAGTTTACCTTTGTAGAATTTAAGAGGACTTCACGTCTTGAGAGGTTTGTATTGTGTATTAAATGTTGGTGCAGATGTGCTATCTATAATGTTATGGAATCAGTTATAATTTGCTGTTTTTATTCTCATTCCTTTATTTACATATCTACTACTCCTCTCTGTCCTACTTCTTCTACTTTTCTATCCATTCCCACTTTTCTATCTCTCTCTCTTGCTTCAGACATCAGTGTCTCCCTTCCTATTCCTGCTGCTGCTCTTCCATTTTCTCTCTCCTCTTTTTCTGCTTCTCTTCATCTAATCTTGCTTCCATCTCCTCTGACCTTTTCCTCCATTCCTTCCTCTACTCTTCCTGCTTCTCTTCATCTAATCTTGCTTCCATCTCCTCTGACCTTTTCCTCCATTCCTTCCTCTACTCTTCCTGCTTTTCTTCATCTAATCTTGCTTCCATCTCCTCTGACCTTTTCCTCCATTCCTTCCTCTACTCTTCCTGCTTCTCTTCATCTAATCTTGCTTCCATCTCCTCTGACCTTTTCCTCCATTCCTTCCTCTACTCTTCCTGCTTCTCTTCATCTAATCTTGCTTCCATCTCCTCTGACCTTTTCCTCCATTCCTTCCTCTACTCTTCCTGCTTCTCTTCATCTAATCTTGCTTCCATCTCCTCTGACCTTTTCCTCCATTCCTTCCTCTACTCTTCCTGCTTCTCTTCATCTAATCTTGCTTCCATCTCCTCTGACCTTTTCCTCCATTCCTTCCTCTACTCTTCCTGCTTCTCTTCATCTAATCTTGCTTCCATCTCCTCTGACCTTTTCTTCCATTCCTTCCTCTACTCTTCCTGCTTTTCTTCATCTAATCTTGCTTCCATCTCCTCTGACCTTTTCCTCCATTCCTTCCTCTACTCTTCCTGCTTCTCTTGCTTCCTTCTCTTGGTGATTCTGCTCCACTCTGCTTTTCCTTTTTGTCTTTTTGGGGTTTGGTTTCATCTGCTCCATGTTTTCCAGCTCCTCCAACTGTTTCTGCTGGTGCTCCTTCATTGTTTGTTTTCCATCTCACATTTGCGAATTTTAGTCAGAAATTGTCTAAAATCATGCTTATTGACATGTGAGCAATCACTTCGTGTCACATGGTGTGCAGAGTTAATTTTTGACTCACATGCGAAGCAAAAGTGAGTCTATGTACTCACCCGTTTCGTCCGTCCGGGCGTCCGGAAACTTTAACGTTGGAATTTTCTCGGAGACTATTAAGTCTATCAATACCAAATGTGGAATGATGGTGTATGATGACAAGACCTCAAAAAACACACATAGTGACTTAACCTTGCTTCAAGGTTAAGGTCGCAGGGGCCATAAATGTTGTCTAAAAAACAGCCATTTTTCACATTTTCTCAATTTTCTCTGAAGTTTTTGAGATTGGATACCTGACCTATATATGGTATATAGGGCAAAGTAAGCCCTATCTTTTGATACCAGTTTGGCATACCTTGCTTCAAGGTCAAGGTCACAGGAGCTCTTCAAAGTTGGATTGTATACATATTTTGAAGTGACCTTGCCCCTGAACTATGGAAGATAACTGTTTCAAACTTAATAATTATGTGGGGCACATGTTATACTTTCATCATGAGACACATTTGGTCAAATATCATCAAGGTCAAGGTCACTTTGACCCTTATGAAATGTGACCAAAATGGGGTAGTGAACCACTAAAAGTGACCATATCACATGGTAGAAAGTGCCAATAAGCACCATTGTGCTTCCTATGTCTTGAATTAACAGCTTTGTGTTGCATGATAGTCCTGAGGCCAAGCAGCTCTATCAGCCCTAGAAAAAGGAAGTGTCGGCTACAAGTTCATACCAAAAAGTTTTGACATATTTTGAAAGAAGACACCTAGTACATGACATTTTGAGATCGTCTAACTTTGGGTAGAATCTAAATAATGAGATTTTTCTGTTTTTGAAATTCGTTTTTCACGCAAACAGGTAAAAAGTTAAAAAAAATATAAAAATTTTGTTTTAACTTATTTTCCCCGACTAAAGTAAGTAGGCATGTTCAAATATTACAATAATTCATGTATTGGAGTATGTTAGTGATTTTTGGTTTTGTAAGCAATTAATTAAGAATAAAAAACTTGTTTGACTCAAATCATTCGAGTTGCCTCCCTTGATGATAGTCAACATACGTAGCAATGTGCACAGACCACCACCTATTCCTTCTGCACATCTCTTGGTTGCACAATCTCCACACAAACACAATGCTGTTGAAATCATTCCCAGACTGAATCAATGGAATGAATGTCTCCTTCAAAATACATATCAGTGTCAGAACCACTACTGTCAGTGTCACTTGTGTGGTCCATATGCATGTCTTCCTCCACCAACACCGACTGTTTGTTCACACACCCAACACATGCACACAGTTGTGTGCATTGCAGAGAGTTGCGGTGGCAGCTGGTAATAAAATATAATTTTCTGTATAGATTATCCATTTTTCTATTTGTTTGTCAAATTTCAGGTTAAACTATTGTTAAGATCATGGTTAATTTTGTTTCCAAAAAGATCGTTACTAGCATCCACTTTGGTAAGACGCCATTCTAAGATTATCGCCGAAAATCTGGTTAAAAAATAAAATACAATATTTGCGCACACATTATCGTACTAAAACGTATGCGTATTTACCACTTTGTTCATTTTTCTACGTTAAATCTGTATTCTGGGGATTGTTTGAGCCTAAGATCATGTTCATTTGTTTTGATCATATACCTCCTACCTACTGACTTTCTTTGGACATTATTTATTTTCCCTAGTCTGCCCCTTTAACTTGGTTTCGTGCAACAAGCAACACTATTTTCCTCACATGATTATGGTGTAAATAGACCTCAAATGATCAATCAGGCAAGCAATCAACTAGTTTTTACTAAAATGTAACGAAAGTATAACGTTCAACTTACTTGTACGAGTTTTTCTGGAGCTCAGGTCCCTGTCGATTTGCTTTTTTTAGACTTAGTCTTTCTGCACACAATACAGACAGGAGGCAGGGTATGCTCGCTTCTGGTAGTCGATTCTCGGCTGTTCTGTCCTTGTGGTCTCATTTTTTTCCTCGGTGAAACAGCTCCCGCAGCTTTACCTTTCTCAACGCTATGCTGCGCCTGTTCGATTCTTCGTTTGTTTGTGAAACGATTGTACCATTACATTACAGGTGAAAGCAACGCGTTTCACTTTCAGGCTTTGATTGTAAAGCAAGAAGTTTCTCAGCTATCACACGTTCTTCGCCGTCTAAAGTACTCCACTGCTTGCTTGACCATATCATGGTATTCCACTTAATCTCTGTGAAACTCGCTAAATCTAGAGACGTAATACCTTCGCAGCAGTGCAATGCACTTGTTAGATACGCGTATGCAAGGGACGCAACTCTAAATCTGGTACGCGTTTTTCATTGAGTTTTCTTTTTCCAACTTCTTTTAATTATCATACGTTATTTAGATTCATTTGAAAGTTAGACTGTACAAAATATCAACAAAGAATATTCCCTTAACCCATGAGAACAAATATTTTTTGGTATGAACAACTATCCGACGCTTTTGAACGATAGAGCTGCTTGGCCTCAGGACTATGACCTTGGATTTTGGTAGGAAAAATGTGTAAAGCATTTCTTAGTGTATGATGTCATTGCTAGGTGTAGTTGTTTGACCTTGACCTTGAGGTTCACCTGAAGGTCAAGGTCA
Source organism: Theodoxus fluviatilis (assembly GCA_034096865.1). Lineage (NCBI taxonomy): Eukaryota > Metazoa > Mollusca > Gastropoda > Cycloneritida > Neritidae > Theodoxus > Theodoxus fluviatilis. The sequence goes on along the minus strand of JAWQFJ010000833.1, from coordinate 45,478 downwards.
TGTAAAGGTCAAGGTCAAGCATGTGAGTCGTATGGGCTTTGCCCTTCTTGTCTTGACTAGGTCCAATGTCATCTAGTTGGAGATGCAAAACCAGCATTCTGCTGCCCATTACTATGAATAGGAGAACCCAGATGCCCCTAGCTGTGCTTAACAATTGTAAATTTTCATGGATTTGTGTGAGAAAAGTTTAAGAATTTTTCAAAAAGACATGGAAAAGTCATTGAAAAATGTTGAAATGTGTTTCTTGGAAGTCTACGGGATTCCTGGTCTCCCTACGCGCTTCATAAGAGTGGAATGACTAGGGAGATCATGGCTTGGCTTGCTCTTGCTCCAATTATTTCTTGTTCATTTAGTGATCATTGGCCTTACATAGCCCACATAGGCTGATAGGCCATTAAGCTTCATGCCATCCATCCCTCCATCTTGCAGCCATGGTGATGTCACTGTGGAGCCTGCTGGGACACCTGGAGGTGAAGGCCGACTCTGCCAGCTCTGCCAACATCCTGGAAACCTGCCTGTCCATGACAGAGGCGCCTCAGTACTTCCTGCGCATGCAGATAGGGTAAGTACTGCATGTTCATGTGTGTCCAGAGTGCAAGCATTCTCTTGTCTGCTGCATGTGCAACATTTTTTGAGAACTGTTGGCTTCACATGTGTACAAGTAGATGGTGGTCGGATGTAATAGCAGTGAGGCACAGCTGTCTGCCTGACGTCTTTGCTGATGAGTCTGCAGTCATTGCCATGAAGAGTGGATTTGAAGGCTAAGAGTTTTTTAAAAAATAGTTTACTGCCCGTCGACCCTAGCAGGGTATGGGCCGCCAACCACAGCTCTCCACAGTCCTCTGTCCTGGGCCATCCTCTCTAGCTGGTTCCAGGTGTAGCCCATCTTATTGGTGTCAGCCTGAAGGTCACGACACTTTCCCTGTGGACAGAAGGGTAGTCGGCTTTGTGGCTTCCTCTAGGCTTTCACCACACAGCGTCATAGGTCTTTGCAATGAAGAACCTTCCTCTCCCAGGATAAAGGTGTCTGTTTCTTCTGTTTGTGGTGTCTTTGTAGGTAGCTCTTTTTGACTCACATGCGAAGCAAAAGTGAGTCTATGTACTCACCCGTGTCGTCCGTCCGGGCGTCCGTGAAAAACTTTAACGTTGGATTTTTCTCGGAGACTATTAAGTCTATCAACACCCAATTTGGCATGATGGTGTATGATGACAAGGCGTCAAAAAACATACATAGTGACTTGACCTTGCTTGAAGGTCAAGGTCGCAGGGGCCATAAATGTTGTCTAAAAAACAGCCATTTTTCACATTTTCCCAATTTTCTCTGAAGTTTTTGAGATTGGATACCTGACCTATATATGGTGTATAGGGCAAAGTAATCCCTATCTTTTGATACCAGTTTGATTGACCTTGCTTCAAGGTCAAGGTCACAGGAGCTCTTTAAAGTTGGATTGTATACATATTTTGAAGTGACCTTGACCCTGAACTATGAAAGATAACTTTTCCAAGCTTCATAACACTGTAGTACACATGTTATACTTTCATAATAGGTCACCTGTGTTGTCCGTCCGGGCGTCCAGGCATCTGTCCGGGCAGACCGGGCGTCCGGGCGTCCTTTAATCCGTAAAAAACTTTAACGTTGGATTTTTCTCGGAGACTATTAAGTCTATCAACACCCAATTTGGCATGATAGTGTAGGATGACAAGGCGTACAAAAACATACACAGTGACTTGACCTTGCTTCAAGGTCAAGGTCACAGGAACTCTTTAAAGTTGGATTGTATACATATTTTGAAGTGACCTTGACCCTGAACTATGGAAGATAACTCTTCCAAACTTCATAACAATGTAGTACACATGTTATACTTTCATCATGATACACATTTGGTCACATGTCATCAAGGTCAAGGTCACTTTGACCCTTATGAAATGTGACCAAAATGGGGTAGTGAACCACTAAAAGTGACCATATCTCATGGTAGAAAGTGCCAATAAGCACCATTGTGCTTCCTATGTCTTGAATTAACAGCTTTGTATTGTTTAACATGTATTTTGGTCGGAAAAATGTGTAAAGCAGTTCTTAGTGTATGATGTCATTGCTAGGTTTAGTTGTTTGACCTTGAAGGACACCTGAAGGTCAAGGTCATGTAAAGGTCAAGGTCAAGCATGTGAGTCGTATGGGCTTTGCCCTTCTTGTTTACAGGGTGGGTTTCAGACCTGGGTACCCGTACGAATTTTGCGTATTAATACGCGAGAAAAAATGGAATACGAAAATTACGCATCCCTCTGAAAAAATACGCTGAAAAAATGCAGCTTCTGCGTACTCGTAAATGTGGAATTTCGCGCAATAAAGTCCATGTCTGGCACGCGTGGCTCTATCCAGAATGGCGATTTATATTTTTAACACTCAATTTATCCCCTAACCCCGGGTTATCTTTATGGGTGAGATAAGGTACGCTCGTCAGAGGATCCTAGGTTGTGCTTTGCTATATATACTGGTTTCCACCCAAGGGAGAGCTGAACAGACAGTTGGAATCGTCTGAGTTTACTTTAGAGATAAAAATCGGGGTTATAATAACTCGCCGTTCTGGATCCAGGCCCTGTTTCCGTTTAAGTTTGCGTGGCACAGTCTCTGCCCTTGTGGCTGTGGCTGGTTAGCGTCAGTCTGCGTCTGTGCGAGCACGCTCACGGTCACCATGAGTAGAGTAGAGTAGATTCGAATCTTCGGCTTGTTTAAGCGTCCAGGGCCTGTTGCTGATTCTCGTGGCTCTCTGGCTGTATTTTCATCGTTCTTATGGATACTGGTCTTTTGACCAGGCTTAGTCTAGACCTAGTCTCTCTGTCTCTCTGTCTCTCTGTCTCTCTCTCTCTCTCTCTCTCTCTCTCTCTCTCTCTCTCTCTCTCTCTCTCTCTCTCTCTCTCTCTCTCTCTCTCTCTCTCTCTCTCTCTCTCTCTTCTCTGTCTCTGTCTCTCTGTCTGTCTGTCTGTCTCTCTCTCTCTCTCTTTCTCTCTTTCCCTCTTTCTCTCTCACCTTCTCTCTATGTGTGTTTGTGCGCGCGCGCGCGCGCGCGCGTGTGTGTGTGTGTGTTTCTTGGTTGTTTTATCCAACATGCACTGTACTGAAAATCATAGGCTTGATCACTTTAAGTTCCTGGAGGATATATGGTAAGCAAATGTTTTTGGAAAAGGTTCCGTATCCGTGCGGTATGGCTACCAAATTTTTTTTGTAGGTAGCCGTACGGCCTCGTGCGGTTACCCAGCTGCGTGTTTGGATATATCAATAACATAACTCCATCCCACGTTTGACTCTCAACGGGTGGTCCCTACACCCTAACTCCGGGGCCCAACGCTGATGTTGGACACAAACGTGACAAAATGTAACGCGTCCGGGTTTAGGTAAAACAATGCCTTCTGTATCCTTGCCTCATCCAAATAGCGAGATGACTGCGGAGAGTGACTGTGGGTTCCACAGGCCTAGGGCCAGTGACCACCGCACTTTTCGCAGTGTGATTGCTCCACATTGTTCGTGTTTATTTATTCGGTTATCTGCAGCACAACGGCTGCCTTGTGCTCCCAGAACTCTTTGACAGAACCCTTTCTAGCGTTCCTTTTGTCTTTCGACTGCTGCTCAAACTTTTGATTGTATGCGTTTCGGTAGCATCACCGTTTCTCCAGAGAAGATTAATTTGCGCAGTTGAATTACGATTTTGATTGTTTAGCCACTTGGATAGTTTGAATACTGTGTGTGTGATGCTCTAGTTGCAAACATAAACAGTGTAACAGTAATGACGGAGGCGTCAGTCAGGCGGGGTGGCGGGTGCGGCCTAGGCTGAGCGCTATCAGGAAAACCCGTCGACGATTTCATGGAGTCAGTCTGCGTCGACCACCATCGAGATCGAGTGTGCGTGTGGTCAAGGGGGAGTTAACTCTTCACTTAGATTGCCACTTCAAAACTTTTTTGTCTCGCTGACTGACTGCGGAGTATCATGTGTGCAAACCAAAAGCTGCATTTTTTAAATTGTCAGTCCGCGCAAAAAATACGCACAGTTTTTAAAAAATACGCATTTCTGAACCAGTGAGTACACAGAGGCAAAATTTGGGGTACCCAGGTCTGGGGTTTGCTAGCCCCATGCCCAACTCTCCTCCTTTTGCAGCCGGGCTTGAGACCATCCTTGGCGGAGTTTGAAGGCTAAGAGTAGAAGACTGAAAAGAATGTCGGCTCTATTCTGCAGCTTTGAAAGGTGTTGATTTTTTTTGTTTTATCTCCCCCACAAAGTAGTTGTGGTTATGGTAACCCACCCAACTCCCCTTTTTTTCTCTGACCCTAAACTTGGACACACAGACACACCGACAGACAGACAAAGCTGTGAGGACCTCCAGTAAACCTGGAGGGATGCGGATCGTTTCGTACCTTTTCGTATCGAATAACGTGACATAATTTCGAGGAGATTGACATTGGTGAAGGAGAAAGGAGGATTTTTTACGATGCGAGTACCCTGGACGTTTCGTACCTAGTCGTTTCGTACAGGATTACAGTTATGGTTAGGGTTAGGGTTACAGTTAGGGTTAGAGTTAAGGTAGAAAAGGTATGAATCGACTAAATGAGGTACACAACAACCAGGGTACGAAACGTCCAGGATACGAAACGTCCAGGGTACGAAACGTCCTGTATTCGATTTTTTTATCCCTCTAGGTTTACTGCTAGGTCGTCCTCACAGCTTTATTGTTTTGGGTTTTTTAATGTCAAAACCTGGAGGTTCAGCGCCAGCGGTTTTTATCTGTCTGTGTGTCTGTCTGTGTGTGTGTTGTTCTGTGTGTCTGTCAGTCCGGACTTAACGGCTGATATCTCAAAAACTACTGGTTGGATTTCCTTGACATTTTGCACACTTACTGGAAGTTAGGTCTGATTAAATTTATCAAATTTTCAGAATCGAGGTTTGAAAAGAAAGTGACTTTTTTACGTTTTGGTGTTGCAAAAAAGGCAAAGGACGGAACTCTGTCCCGACTCAAGGGAAGTTTTGGCATGTGTGACGTGATCATTTGACGTCGAATAACGTGACGTGATTTCGAGGAGATTGGACATTGGTGAAGGAGAAAAAAGGATTTGTTGAACCTCCAGGTTTACTGGAGGTCCTCACAGCTTTATCCCTCCAGGTTTACTGGAGGTCCTACAGACTTTATCTGTGTGTCAGTCTGTCTGTCAGTCCCGACATAAAGGCAGATTTCTCAAAAACTACTGGATGGATTTCCTTGACATTTTGCACACTTACTGGAAGTTAGGTCCGATTGAATGTATCAAATTTTCAGAATTAAGGTTTGAAAAGAAAGTGGTTTTGTAAGGTCGTAAACTTGAAAGCACCTCCCTAATATGTCAATTGACGGAATGGCGAAATGCAAAATGTGTGACGTGATCAATACCGTGACGTAATTATATCTGTATGTCTGTCTATCAATCACGACAACGGCTGATATCTCAAAAACTACTGGTCGGATTTCCTTGACATTTTGCACACTTACTGGAAGTTAGGTCTGATTGAATGTTTCAAATTTTCAGAATCGAGGTTTGAAAAGAAAGTGATTTATTTAGGTCGTAAAATCGTAGCCCCCCCCCCCCCCCCCCCCCTCAAATGTCATTTGACGAAATGGCCTAATCGAGATCGAGTCAAACAGTTACCTTTTCCTACTTTCCGCAAAACAATGGCTTCTTCGTATGTTGAACGTCTACCAGCAGACGCAAAAAAGTGGTAATGCGAGAAGATTATTGACGTTGATGGGTTAGATCCGTATGAAATACCAAACAGTTCGTGGTCTGTCGACAAAAACCAGTTGCCGGACATGAACCACACCAGGATTGTACAATATTTTGTGCTGGGCAAAAGTGCAAGAATTTTGCAGCCTACAAAAGCTTGGGAGCTTACAGGACTTTCGTCTGTGGTTGGGTGCGAGAAGTGCAAAGCTACAAATCAGATGGCTGTCAGAACAAAGTAGTTTCAGCAAAGGTAAATGGTCTGAAATAAACTTATTTTGTTTACTCCCAGGGTAAAATCTCATCGTACACCTTCCTATTTCACGGTCACTTGTAAGTTGTCGCTGCGAACGCAATAAATGCTTTACAAACACTCAGTCATACCAGATCTCCAATGGCACATTTGGTAGAGCGTTGGACTTTTGGTCATGCGTGACCAGGTTTGATTCTGCCCTGAAACATTTTTTTCTCTCTTTTTTCAAGAGGTTGTGGGTTCAAACCCGACCTGGTTTTTTGTGTTTGTGTGTGTGGTTTTTTTCCCCCTCTTTTCTCGATAGGTTGCGGGTTCAAACCCGATCTTCTTTTTTTATGTCAAAACCTGGAGGTTCAGCGCCAGCGGTTTTTATCTGTCTGTGTGTCTGTGTCTGTGTGTCTGTCAGTCCCGACTTAACGGCTGATATCTCAAAAACTACTGGTTGGATTTCCTTGACATTTTGCACACTTACTGAAAGTTAAGTCAGATTGAATGTATCAAATATTCAGAATCGAGGTTTGAAAAGAAAGTGACTTTTTTACGTTTTGGTGTTGCAAAAAAGGCAAGGGATGGAACTCCGTCTCACTCAAGGGAAGTTTTGGCATGTGTGACGTGATCATTTGACGTCGAATAACATGACGTAATTTCGAGGAGATTGGACATTGGTGAAGGAGAAAGAAGGATTTTTTATCCCTCCAGGTTTACTGGAGGTCCTCACAGCTTTGTGGATTAGCTCACTCGTTATGCGAGTCAAATTTTTTTTTGTTGCTGGGACATTCTTGGTTGTAGGGAATGCGCGTACGGATTCGAATCCGCACAGAAGCTTTTTTTTGTTACTGTGTGTATGGTATTCGAGAGAGAGAGAGAGAGCCACCCCACCCTTTGTTGTACACGTGAGAGGTTGCGGGTTCGAACCTTACTTTTTTCCCGACCTTTTTTCTTGAGAGGTTGCGGGTTCGAACCCGATCTTTTTTGTTGTTGTTGTGTTTTTTTTATGCCAAAACCTGGAGGTTCAGCGCCAGCGGTTTTTATCCCTCCAATGCCAAAACCTGGAGGTTCAGCGCCAGCGGTTTTTATCCCTCCAATGCCAAAACCTGGAGGGTCAGCACCAACGGTTTTTATTTTTATCACTTGTCTTGACACTTCCTAGTTCTGAAACAGTTAAAGTACATATATAATACGAAATTAATTGCAACTAAGTTTCGTAAAGTGATGCCTCAAACTTAACATTTCTCCTTATCTGCTCGCCAATTCGCCCGCCATTTCTTATTGTTCACACCTAGTTGTATTCCTTTTTATCCGTTTAATGTGATGATTATCAGTGAAGTTGTAGAAATATATAGTCTGCATGATTGAAGGTATTCTTATTGCTATTAGTGTTAAAAATACTTCAATTGATAATCTTGATTGGATCATTTGAGGTGTTCTGAGAGACTTTGATTCAGTGCACCACGTGCGAAGATTGCGAATGCTAGTCACTATCCCACGCAGGCATGCACATCAGAGTATGAGTGTGTGTGTGTCGCGTGAGCGCGAACACACATTCTTCTTACTCTTCCTTTGAGGGGCGATGAAGACCATCCGAAGTCGCTGGTTTAGGAGTGATGGGTTCTTAGGTGCCTATAAGGCCTCTCTCCCCCTGTGGGTTGTAGTGAGAATAGATCCATCGCGTCTCCCTACTCGATCCGTAAGAGTCGAATAACTAGGGACATCGTGACTGGATTTGCACTTACTCTATTCTTGATGTTGTCATGCTGATCGGCTGTAATACTTCATCCAATCCAATCCAATCCAATCCATCCTGATGCGCCTGTCTGGCCCGAAACTCTCCATGTTGGGCTAACATCAGAGGGATGAGACAGCTTTGACCTTCCACACGGTCTATCCGAGCTCTCCTCTCTCTCTCTCTCTCTCTCTCTCACACACACACACACACACACACACACACACACACACACACACACACACACACAAACAAACAAACAAACAAACGAATAAATATACTTCAACAAGAACACACGATGAGATACATTTTATTTGGGTTTGTACTATGACATCAGACATGGACAATACACACAAGTCCCTAGCGATTGGCCTGTAATACTGTCTACCAGTCAGCCAGCATGATGCTGTAGTGGTAGGGCAGCGCCAGTCAGCACTGTGGGACTGCCAACAGCCCATGGAAAACACTGCTGCAGCTCCAAAGGAGAACCTCTCCCTACAGCCTGAGATCAAGTTCAAAATGGGGGATGGGGCTACCACACATGAATAATCATGAGTGCAACATCAGCAAACAATGCAAGCAAATCTGACCACAAAGCCACAACGAGCTCATAGACATCAAGCACATGATGAAATTAGCCATCAACCAAGACAATGTCACATTGTTATCAGTATCGATGTATCAGTCATGCAAAACTACTTCAATGACAGATCTATGTGAAGCAGACTTCATCTGGGGAACTTACATGAATGCAGTTTAGTTACATGATTAGCAATTTCAATAACCACTACCAGACAGTTTACCATTTTGTTCAAATGTGAGAACAATAAAACCGATTTCATGGAACATTTTTCTTCCCACACATCCCGACAGACTGGAAAGCGTGACAGGAGGTAGGAGATGATAGTTAGCTGCTAGGGTGATCTAAGTTACCTCAATGAGGGTGCAGGAGAAAAATAGAATCTTTGTTCAGTCTGTTCTTGATGAAACGAGTCATCCTCTTTAAAATCTCATCACAAAATTCATACAAATAGCAAATGATTTATTGGCTAGATGTCTTCATATCCTTGGGATCTATTTCATGAGGTGTCCACTTTTCATCAAGAAATTACAAACTTCAAGTGTAGAGACTGTAGTAATTGAAATCAGAGTGTTAGAGCATCTTTTTCATCACAAGATGTTCTTGTCCTCCTCCTTTTTTTCAAAGTGTTACAGCTTTCAGCGGAATACAGCAAATCCCACAGCCTACATCCCCTCATGTGCTTGTCTGTAACCAAAAGTGTGGACTTCAAGACTTTCCTTAGAATTTCCTAACCATTTATGGAGAGTGTAGCCACAGTTCATTCATGACAAGCTATCCAATAAAGCCATGACAGATGAAAATGTAGAGATACTAGAGTTACCACATGGGACCTTGACAGCACGGTACAAGTAACATGAAAACATATATGTAATGCACAAGTTTTATTTTTTTCCACCTTTTTTTTCTTCTTTTTTGGGGACTTTTTCCAAAGAGCATGCACTTTCTAACACGTCACACACATTACATTCTCAAAACACACCAATCAATAAATAGTCAATTCGTAGTCTTCAAGTCCTTGAGTTGCAACAGTTTGGTTTCAGCACTTGAGTCACAATTGAGGGTGAGCAAGAAAATACAGCAAGGGATTCAAGGAGAAGATCGCGCTCCAATTCAGTGCTAGTGATTGCATAGAAATCTACCAGCAAAATCATTTGCAAAGAAAGGGAAAATGTTCATCAATACCCTGGTGTGAAGCTCAAAGGAATATTTCACTGATTACCCATCAGCTATTAGAATCTCTGGAATAAATTATAGCATTAATCTGAAGAGAGAGAAAAAAATTCACATAAACAAAGAATGCTTCCTAAAACATAGAAATATTAAAATAGGTGTGGGGTGATCACATTAAAATAACAAAGTGGCAACCTTCCAACACAATCTGCTTGAAATGAGTAACACAATACCATCTGTACAGTCAATCAAATGTGAGACCCCTCACACTAATTAGAATAATTTACTAATCAGAAACAAGTTTTCATTGACAAAGATATGAAAAATCCTTGTGGAGTGAAACACAACACAATCAAAACATCTAGCACATTAAAATGACAAATCATTCAAACTTTACAAACATCAGAAGAAAAAAACCTCCTGAACTTTCTCTTCTCACATCTTTTTCTTTTTCTTCACAGTTCCAAGGAGGATTTGGTGTTTGAAAAAAGATTTTAGATCAAACTTCACCATTCTCCTTCCTGTCTCTAACACTGAAGCCTTGCAACCCATGATTCAAACCAGACCAAAGCAACTGAAGATACACACGTCTTTACTATGCAAAGCAAGTGAGAGAGGCTAGTGGAGAGAAGATGTGATTCAAAACCCCTCCACCCTGCGTCTGAGAGAAGCCGAGAGAATGCCGTCATCTACCCAAGTGAACCTTCCTTGAGCTACCCTTGAAACATAACATCCTGCAATAAACCAGGCATGCCCACACCTCCAAGTGATCCTTATCGTCCACCAGTCATTTTTAGTTTTTACCCTCCCTGCACTGGGCAGCCATACACGTTTCTATCTGATCTTCTGGCATCTGGTCTTCACTCTAGCCCAACACTGGGCAATCCACAACTCCTTGCTTTCCTCTCCAGCATTCCTGACAGTGCTACAAGACGGTCCTCACTTTCCTCTCCAGCATTCCTGACAGTGCTACAAGACGGTCCTCACTTTCCTCTCCAGCATTCCTGACAGTGCTATAAGACGGTCCTCACTTTCCTCTCCAGCATTCCTGACAGTGCTACAAGACGGTCCTCACTTTCCTCTCCAGCATTCCTGACAGTGGTACAAGACGGTCCTCACTTTCCTCTCCAGCATTCCTGACAGTGCTACAAGACGGTCCTCACTTTCCTCTCCAGCATTCCTGACAGTGCTACAAGACGGTCCTCACTTTCCTCTCCAGCATTCCTGACAGTGCTACAAGGCGGTCCTCACTTTCCTCTCCAGCATTCCTGACAGTGCTACAAGGCAGACCCTGCGCTCCTCTGCTGTTCCCAAGACTGACATGGCAGTCTATGAGAGGCTTCCACAAGAACCTTTTGTGCCACAAGGCTAAACTCTGCCCAGGGTTTCTGCTGGTTCATCTTTCCAACGACTTCTCTTCATCCCCATGATCCTCTTCAACAATCACATACATCTATAATGGAAACACACATGTCGCAGCACATAATAGGATTTTTTTTCACTTTTTTCTCTCTTTTTTTAACAATCTGAACTTAGAATAAGCAACTCACAACAAAAACTGACACCTTTTTCAAACAATGCATAGGCATTGCACATGAATTGCAAATTAACAAGAATACTAAAAGATGATAACCAATGGTAGTAGTTTTTTTCCCTCTTTAAAATAGCTCCCGAACAAGGGCTACAAAACTATTTACAAAGTCTATGATGTAAACATTGAATTTTCAGAGGACTTCATATCCCATTGGATCTGACAGTTGATTCATGAACAGGAACTCAAATGTCAAGTCAATCAAAGGACTAAATGTGGGAATTGTCATCTCACACCATCCCATCCCATAACTCGCCAGTTTGGAACAACTGTTGCCACTTCAAAGGTCCAATGTCATGATAAGTCATTTTCTAGTATGACTTTTGAGTAAAAAGGGCTTTTTTATTCAACTTCACAATACTTTTTCACAGAATCACCTGAAAACAATTCAACAGGGGAAAATCCTAATATCTCACTTATTTAAGCTTTCAGTGGTACCAAATGATCATTTTTACCTTCAATACATCAGGTCAAATAGTGTTTGTTAGTGATACTTCCAAACCACAAAAAAAATCCATCAGACATCATTGCATTCCACTTGCCCCATCCCCACCCCCCTCAAACATGGCAGCCTGAGTATTCCATTCATTACAAACCTGTGTAATTCAGCCACTTTGATCATTGATAATTCAGATGAAGGATATAATATACCAGTGCTCATACTTTGCCAAAAAGTAATGACGGTGAAATCTGTGTCCTAACATTATGGCAAACCATGACATTAGACCCTTAACACATAAACCTGCTAGTACACACCAGAAGAACATTGCAAGATGCATCTCTCGTAATAAGTGCAATGTGGGGAATGAATTAAGACTGCAATAAGACATGTGATGACAATCATCAAATGCAAGGCGTCGTAGAGTCACTATGGTCTTTCATAGACAAATACATAGACAAAAAATAGGAATCTACCATACTGCTAATAGTATGTCCTTATTCCATCACTGCACTGTGGCCAAAGGTAATGCAAAGCCATGACATCCAAGCCAAGAAAGAAGAGAGACCCAACTCAGATGGGAAAGAAAGCAGCACACAGGCTTTTGCTTAATGATGACATCACCAAAACACACAAGCACAGACTAGTGGCAGCTCTCTTCTTCCAACTAGAACTTTATGCCATTCATTGTTAAGAACTGTGGTGATCTGTAAGCCTAGTGATTGATTATAAGTGATGTTTCCATTCCATCACCAAGCTAACACCAAAAAAATGGGTGAAATTCATATATGTTTCTTCATGTGTGAAACTTCCCATATCTCTTTCACCACAATGACTATGGTGTACAGAGAGTAATTAGTCAAATGTTTCCAAAAAGGACACAGGAATGCATCCTCCACAACTCCACATCCATGATTTTAACGGGCATTGGACAATTGTGGAATCCATGATAAAGGACTTTTTCCGCCATTGACTTGATGATTTTTACGCAAAATTCGTAGTACGAGCTCCAGCACAACCGAAAAGAAGGCACTTGATGAGCTGGGGATCATCCATGGAGACACTAGGGCACTGCGCCTTGCCATTGCTCTGTATGCTTCCCACTGTCAGTTTCCACTGCCTCAACCACACTGGAAAGCAAATCTGAGCCCAACAGCCAAAAGATACCTTTTTTACTGACTAACTCTTCCATATGCCTTCCACATGAGAGCAGCGATTTCTCTAGCTACTACTTGAAATTTCAGTCATCAATACGTCGAGAATACACTGAACAATCCATGACAAGTTCAGGGGATGAGAGTCAAGTCAAATTCTTTTTGGAATATTTTCTGGCAGTGGCAAAACACACATGGAACACTCTTACATCCAAGCATATAATCATGTGTTAAAATGGCATGATGTGACACAATGATGGCAACTCAAGATTCTGCAAAAACATACCAAAAGCACGAGTGAAATGGTATCTACACGAAGAATAAAGCAGCCAATTCCATGCGCTCATTCTACTTCATAACATTTTTTTTTCATCTTGATTTCATAATAATCCTCACAAAATGAAATCATAGGAAACAATGTAAATAAGCAGGGGCCAAAATTCTATGCCCCATCTGCAAATCACAAGTAGTTATGACATCAATAACAGTTGTTCGAGTATGAGTAAGTTATCTATGATTTCATTAAGCACACACATCAGTATTGCCCATGATGTTTATACTACTATTTGACAGAATGTTCAATCAATTTACTGCTTTAACAATTGATAAGTTAACTTTTCATCTGTGGCAAAGATACCATCACACTAGTTCAAGTCAAAGAGCTACAGTTGTACTCTCCCACTGGAGTTTGTTGGTGTACCCTCCTATTCAGGCAGGGTTTTTAGCCAAGATGCTATCATGAAAAAACCCAACCTCTTTTGTTATCCATGACAGAAAATATCTCAGTCTGACCCTCAATACAATGGGTTCATGATCTCACAATACTTTTCATTTTGGTGTTTGGATCCATGATACACAAACAGTTTTAGAGCTTGCATATCTTCATGTCATTTCTGTCAAGATGTGTACCTTTGCTGCTTGCGATGTAAAAACTCCAAGAAAGCAACGATCAAAATTGTTTGCTTCCTCTGTGTCCAAAGAGTGGCTTTTTTCAAGCCATGGTGGACTCAATCAACGAAGCAAGAGTTGAGGAGGAACTGAGGAGGCAGGACAGCTGGTCAACAAGCAAGTAATTCAACTCAAAGTCCTGGTCACCATTACCTCTGACACATCCCAATACACCAATCCAGCTCAGGGTCAGAGAGAGAATGAGCCATGGTGGGCAAGCATGCTAGCCCAAAATTCATGGACGGCACATGATAGAGAGAACAGTAAGTAGAAGAAAACAAAGTCAACCCTTACTCATGGAGAGAATGGGCAGTAGAAGAAAAGCATTTTAGCACAAAATTCACTGACAGCACAGGGCAGACACAGGATAGCAGAACTGGGAGAAGGCTTCACCCCAAATCCCATGGGCAGTACAGAAAAGTGAGAATAGGCAGTAAAAAGACTACATTTCTGCCCAGAATACAGGAACAGCACAAAAGAGACGAAAAGATGAAGAAGGGCAGGCAATTCATGGACAATGCAGGAGCTGGAAAAGGCAGAACACTTCAACCATAGTCTGGCCTGATAGTGTGACCAAGGAACTAGAGGAAGGAGGGGGTCAGACAAGTTACCTCTTCCTTCCATTCTCTCACACTGGAATGATGCATATATACTGGTGTTAGCATCAGCACATGTGGCTGCTTTATCAACCTGGGATTCTGATGGTGGATGCTGTTTTCAAGACCCTGTTCAGGTTGTGCACACCCTTGATGTTGCTTGTGCATAGCGAGTACTTCACAAATGACATCATGATGTTGATCAATTCACTGAGGAAGAGTGATGAGTGGCATGCCTTCAGTGCAAAATACATATACGAAAAACCCCCGTTTCATTACCAAAAGACATTGCTTCGAAATGGGAGAATTTCATTGGAAGTATTGGCAATCATGGAGTATTTATCTCATGTCCCTGATATATGAATATTGAAAAGGAACAAGTAGCATCATTTCATGTCCATGCGATCAATTCATTACTATATCCAGTAAGCACAGGTCAAAAGCAAAAAGACACTGAAAACAGGTGAGATATATACGTATATATAAATATAAGCTATAGATACAAAAGCTCAAATGTATACAAAAATAAAACATCAGTCAAAATAAATGACAAAGTACAGCGAGATCTGCAGCAAATATGTCATTCTCACTTCCAACAGATACCTAGACTGTAATCATGTTCTCAACATCATGCCCTGGTACAGTGGGAGGGAGAGAGAGTGAGAGAGAGAGAATAAGAACCCTGCAACACTGACCTTTCAAATGATGATGATGAAGATGAGGAAGAAGAAGACAATGATCAACATCAACACCAACATCAAAGGGGAAATACACATATATCGTCACAAGTCAACAGCGGCTCTGGCAGTTCAGCCAGTAGCAATGAGTGGCAAAACATGGTCACGACAAGTACCGATACACTGGACTGAAAAGGAAAGAAACACAAAAAGACTGTAGAGTCTTGCTACAAATATATATGGAACCCTCTGAACATGACAAGGACGACTGGAGGGGGGGCCCAGCTGGGGGAAGGGGTGTTAGGTGGGGCCAAGCGTCATACGCTGCCTGTGGCCAGCCCATTGACGATGCGCGTCCAGAGCTCCTTGCGGCAAGACTTGGACCGTCGCAGACTCTGAAGCAGTTCATTGAACTGCACCATGCCTCCGGGAGCCATGTAGAAGGCATTGCGAGCGTTGCAGATGATGCCAACAAACTCATCAAAGTCTGCATGGGTGATGTGGTGGATGCGCTGGTGGGCACACTGCATGAACCTGCCAGGCAAGACAAAGAGAAGAGTGTGAGCACATGTTAGACTTGGAAACCAACAACTACTACTGCAGATCATTTTGACACTAAAGGGCCTTGCAACAAAGTAAAAGCCTTCAGGAATGGAAGGAGAAAGAAAAATCCACAAATGAGAGGAAGGAAGATGAACAGCTGATGTTCAGCAAGAGGAAAAAATAACCACAAGTAAAGACGATTTTCAGGTAGCAGGATGAGTGGTGTGGGTGATGAAAGAACAGAAAATTCACACAACTGCAGTGTTGAGCAACTGCAGTATTCCTACAGACAAGATCTCCCGGTTTACAAAAGAACATGAAAACTTAACCTTGTATCACTCATGTCAATACTTTTAACAATACCAGACTGCAGCAAAACAGCTTCCATTGACCCAAAATAGGCAATTCCAACCCCAAGCTACATTGTGAGCAATGAAGAGCAGTCACTCACAGCTCATTCATAGAAAAAAAATGTCCCACACAAAGACAGTTCCAGATGGAATTACATAAGCAGAGACACCCCCCTCAAAATAAAACTTGACAGGTCAGTTGGAAATGTTTGAACATCTGGTTCATAAGCTGCAGAGGGCCTTACAGCTGAAACTCTTGCAGAATGCACAGCAATGGGGGAGGGACTTACATCTGCAGACACTTCTGGAAGAGGGAGTTGAGGAGGTTGGAACGAAGTTGGTTGGCGATGTGTGCAGGGTTGTTGCGAGCCAGGCAGCGCGCTGCCTCAAGTGCCAGGTCATAGAGCACAAAGGGCGAGACCACTGCGTTGACTGCGTTGGCACAGAATTGCTGCAGGTAGGACGTCCCTGCAGACAGTGAAGGATATCACTGTGATTTGATGGCTTGTAGATGTGTGTCACCTTGGGATGCACCCACATGAAGAGTACTATGATTATAAAAAAGGAAACTGAGAAATTTGCATATTCTCAGTAGTGACACATGACCACTTGAGTATACCTTGTTTAGTGCAGTGGAGTGAAATAACAAGTACATAAGAGTAAGTGTTATGGTCCAGAAAATCAACCTGACAAAACCAAAATCGATATTAATGTACAGGATTATCTTGTGTCAAATCTGTCACTGCTTCTTTCTTGTTTTCCATACAAAAGCAGGCAGAGCACATAAGCAAAGAAGAATATGTATATTTTTCAAGTAAGTCACAAAGGTGTTACCATCACCCTCTGCTCACATCCTCACAGTGACATCATTATGGCTGTGATCCCAATTCTTAACCCTATGGCTACACCCCTCTGACACCTGCAAACACTACCTGTGTATATACACAAATTCACCCATACAATTACCCTTAAACAAGAAGGGCAAAGCCCATACGACTCACATGCTTGACCTTGACCTTTGCATGACCTTGACCTTCAGGTGACCCTCAAGGTCAAGGTCAAACAACTACACCTAGCAATGACATCATACACTAAGAAATGCTTTACACATTTTTCCTACCAAAATACATGTGGCCTTGACCCAAGGTCAAGGTCATCCCAGGTCATACAACACAAAGCTGTTAATTCAAGACATAAGAAGCACAATGGTGCGTATTGGCACTTTCTACCATGAGATATGGTCACTTTTAGTGGTTCACTACCCCATTTTGGTCACATTTTATAAGGGTCAAAGTGACCTTGACCTTGATGATATGTGACCAAATGTGTCTCATGATGAAAGTATAACATGTGCCCCACATAATTATTAAGTTTGAAACAGTTATCTTCCATAGTTCAGGGTCAAGGTCACTTCAAAATATGTATACAATCCAACTTTGAAGAGCTCCTGTGACCTTGACCTTGAAGCAAGGTCAACCAAACTGGTATCAAAAGATAGGGCTTACTTTGCCCTATATACCATATATAGGTGAGGTATCCAATCTCAAAAACTTCAGAGAAAATTGAGAAAATGTGAAAAATGGCTGTTTTATAGACAACATTTATGGCCCCTGCGACCTTGACCTTGAAGCAAGGTCAAGTCACTATGTATGTGTTTTGAGGCCTTGTCATCATACACCATCATGCCAAATTGGGTGTTGATAGACTTAATAGTCTCCGAGAAAAATCCAACGTTAAAGTTTTAAACGGACGCCCGGATGTCCGGACGCCCGGACGCCCGGATGGACGAAACGGGTGAGTACATAGACTCCCTTTTGCTTCGCATGTGAGTCAAAAAATGCTACAACAATGTACCGGCTATGGTTAGTCACATCACAATCCACAACTCCGCTATTGCACTCTTCAGACTTATCATCACTGCCAGTCAGACTCACCAAGCTTAATGGCAATGCCCAGGAGCCACTTGACATCCTCGCCATAGGGCGGATTTCGGGCGTACTTGGTCTGTGGGCGGTCGTCATGCACACGGCGAGCCAGTGTGTCCATGGCAGCCAAGCCCACACGGAAGACGGCCATCAGGTAGTTGAGCTGCGCTTGGTTTTGCATCGCCGCCTGGTTCAGCCCAGGGCAGGGCACCCCCAGAAGCCCCCCACCCCCTGCCCCCTGAACAGCAATCCCTGGGGCAGAGGTGGTGACAATCATGGATTCCACACAGGGCTGCCCTCCCAGTCCTGGCTGCAGGTGCCCTGAGGAGGCAGTCACTGCCAGGCTCTGCACCGCCGACACCTGGCACGTCACGGGTGGGTACACCTGCATCCCACCTGCCAGTGCCCGCACATGGGTGGGTGCAGAGGAGTGATATACCTGTCCTCCAAGGTTCTGGATGCCCTGGAATGGAGGCTGGCCCTGGTAGGGCGCATAGGGTGTTACATAGGGATGGGTATGGGGGTGGGGGTGGGGGTGCAGTGTGTGGGTATGTATAGGAAGGTGGTGCTGGGAGTAGTGGTGGCTGAAGGCCGAGGCAGGCATTTGCTGCACATAGCTGTAGGACTGTACATATGCCGAATGAGGTAGCTGGGGGGGACCCTGGGGAGGCAGGGCATACGGCAGCACAATGGCCTGGTGGGGGGCAAGCTGAGCTCCGGAGCTGGGGGTCAGGAGCTGAGGGGCTGCCAAGGCAGGGGCCTGGGATGTCAGGCAGCCCCCAGGGGCAGCCGGGGAGAAGGAGAGGAGCTGGTGTGAAGAGACCATGCTGTTCTCCACACTAAGTTGACCCAATGGAGGCGAGGCTATGGCCACCACTCCGATGGCGTTCTCCAAGTCTGCTCCCCGCAGGGTGCCGCCTCTTGCTCCCTGGCATGCCACATCATTCACACCATCGCTGCTCTCAGCAGCAGCCTCCTCAGACAACTCGTACCAGTGCTTGGCCACGTCAAACAGCACCTCTGGAAAAACTCCACCTCCCTCAGCTGCCGTCTCCACGGCAAGGCAAGCACGCTCCAGCATCTCGCGGCTCTGCTCCTTGCACTGGTACAGCGCACGCTGCACCATGGTGGGGTTGAGTGCATGGGCGTGGGGCAGGCAGGACAAGGCCAGCTCAGCTGCAGCCTTGACCATGTTGGGGTCGCGACCCCTAGAGGCCTTGTCAGCAAGGTCAGCGACCTCTGGTGGGGTAAGGTGCCCCTCCCAGGTGTCAATGATGATGCGAATGGCAGTGCTGCCAATCTCCAGGGCCTGGCCTGCAGCAGAGAAGTTTTCATAGCAAATAAAAATCTGTGGGACCAAAGATGCAACTACTTTATACATTTGTGCCTAGAAAACCCCAGCTTTGGAGGAATTGAATACCCATAAGAAATCACCTCATCCTTGTCTTTTCTTGCATTCCAACAAACATTTAGTAATAAAACACTGATGATTTTCTAATATTTCTCAATTACCTGATCAAGTCTACGAGACAAGAAAATTACATACCAAGTTCACGACTGTGTGGCATCACTTCATTTCATTTACACACACTACAAACTGGCAGGCAGCTTTACACTCACACATGTATGCTGACAAACTAATTCACACACATACACACTCAAGTGAACATACAAGTACTCTTGCACACACACACACATGTGCGTGCGCACATGCACACACACACACACACACACACACACACGCACACACACAGTCTGACTGGACACACACCCGTGATCCACGACACGTGGGAGGAGTAGGTGCGGGACAGCCAGTTGGGGGAGACGCAGTTCTGCAGGCCCAGGGCATAGAGGCCAATCTGGAAGGCACAGAGGTGCAGGTGGCGGTGGGGGCCGGAGTGACTGGTGGAGCTGGAGGGCTGGGTGAAGTGGGAGGTGGAGCTGTTGCCCCCTGCCTTCTGCAGCACCGTCTTGGCCAGCTCATACATGAAGTGTGCCAGGGCTTCGCTTGGCTGGTTGGGCACTGTTGGCATGATTCGGTTTTTCCCCTTGTACCTGCAAAGGCCAAGAGAACAGGTGCAATTGACAAGCAAACCAAAATGGAGTTGATAACTCAGAATCGTGGTGTTCCAACATTATTGCCAGTTGATGAAAGTGCAAGGACTTGTGACTGGATTTAAAAAAATATATAAAGGTTACCATTTGCATGCAAATTCCCTTTGTGATTCAGTGCTCCCTTAGGTGATACTGCATGACCACAGATTCTGCCCGACACCATAAATAGCTTTCCCTGCCTGATGTAGGATTTGAACTCTGTGGCAAACCCTTTGATGTTCAAGTATTTTATGAAGACTGTCTATCCGAGTACTTCAAACCACTGCCAAATCAGACAATGGAGAAATAAACAAGATTTATCTTGAGTAGGTTTCCCTCAGATACATACAACACCACAGGAAGGTGATTCTATCACTTCAACAAAAAACTATGTGCAACATCCAAGCTGGAGTCCTGGTGGCAGTGCCCACCTCATGCCCTTGATGTTGGGTGTGGAGGAGCGGGCCTCGGCAATCATCTGGGGCAGGGTGCGAGGGTTGAGTCCTGGAGGGGGCAGGCCATCCCCGTCACGTGGCACGCCGCGGTTGCCCTTGTCCCCACAGCTGCTGGAGCCCAGGGAGTCACTCTCCCCACTGCTGCCACTGTCACTGCCAGGCCCTGCGTGCTTGCCAAAGTTACGCCTGACCAGTGTGGGCGAGTTGTCGCTGGACGTTGTCTCTGGAGCGCTGCTGTCAATGCTGGCCATGCCTGGCAGGGAAAAAGAGAATAAGGACGCATCATGAGGCATGAGGGCTAGCACTGTTCTTGTTCTGAATGCAAAAATATAACGAGGCTTTTTTCACAGCTGGGAGCATTTGTGTGCACTCAAAGGGGATGTCTCTATAATATGCTCTTTGATCATGCACCCCTTGCTGGCATTTTCATGTTGGCCTCACAGGCAGCTAAGCCTCAGTTGCCCTCTCTCGTGGTTTTCTCCCCTGACTCACTCTTCTACATTTTGCAGTGGGATGACCTTGGGGAAGGAGATCTGACATTCACAACACAGTAGCTACATTTAGAGCAATGTATCTTCACAGGAAAACTGGAGTACTGGCACACAATTTCTCCATGGCTGGCAAGAAGTGGTATGGGAAAGGCAGCCATGATGCAGAATGGAGTTGTTGAAAATGACTAGTAAAAAATTCAGGAAATTCTAGAAAGCCAGAAATCAAGTAGTACCTTGTGAAGGCTTCTTCTTCATTCCCATGAATCTGATTTTGGCTTCCAGGGCCTTCAGGTCATCGCCCTCCTCTTCCAGAGCCGAGCTGTCAGTGTCTTTGCCACTGCAAACACAGATGCAGATATTAACTCTTTGGAAACAATCCAGCACAGTTGAGAGAAGCATTGTTTTGGCTTTGCCCCATGTCCTCATCAGTAATCATCCACCTCTTAGCATAAATCCATCAAGCCATGAGAGTTTGAACAGGGATTTTGTTATGAAAGGAAATATCTATGCAATATGCAAATCGACAAAAAAAATACATTCTCAAAGTTTATGAAGTATTCAACAAAAAATACACACAACAATATTCAACCACACAAGAGGAAAAGGTGAAAATAGATGGTATATAATTTTTGACAGACACAGAATCCAATCTAAGGATCAACAGCACCCAACAATAACAGTCAGTGAAATCCATGGACATAGAGAACAAGAAGGGCAAAGCCCATACGACTCACATGCTTTCCACAGCACTGAATGATGAAGAACTGAAGCCAGATCCATTAGTTCTCTCCTGCAAAACCTCCTTTAAATCCGCATCTTCTTCTTTGTGGCATTCATGCCCACATGAATGAATGGAAATGAAGTTACCAGTCATTATCGCATACATTCAAAGTTTCACGCATCAACTGCAGAACAAATGAAGCCAGAGCAGTTTGAGATGACTCCTCCTGAATACACCCTTAGGTCAAAAAAGAAAACTGTGGTTAAGGTAACATGGCCACACACAACTATTGGGCTGGGCCCGTATTCACAACGGCGATTTATCGGCGATTTATTTTAACTCCGATTTATCTCTAAACTCAGACAATTCCAACTGCCTGTTCCGCTCTCCCTTGGCTGGAAACCAGTATATAGCAAAGCGCAACCTAGGATCCTCTGACGAGCGTACCTTATCTAACCAATCAAGATAACGCGGGGCTAGGGAATAAATCGAGTGTTAAAAAGATAAATCACCGTTGTGAATACGGGCCCTGGTAGGTTGGCCTGAACTTTTTTTCCTCTTTTTTCCTCTTTAAAAGAGCCCAGACTGAACATAAACCAAACTTTCTTTTACTAAGAACTATTTCATAACTTTCAATAGTAGACTTCCTGAGTGCTCATAGGGCTGGGAAGATGGGACAACAAGAACTGAAGAAGTGTGTTGCTTACCTTTTTTTTTTGAGGGGGGGGGGGGGGGGGGGGAGGAGGGAGGATGATTGAAAAAAGTTTACAGTCAGCAGAAAAATAGAGCTGGTCAGGATACTGTAAACACAACTATTGTTTTCTTGTTGGCCTGATCAGTTCACATCACTCAACAACGGAAGCTTCACAAAGTTGTCTCCCCAACTCCATTACTCTATGGCTGTGGTCAGACCCAGGACAGAGACGCAGGCGGCCCACTCACTAGTGGTTGTAGCTAGATGTATAGCTGGTCTTGGGACGGGCACCTCCACTGCTGCTGTTGGAGCCGCTGGGCAGGGACTGGGTCGGAGTGACATCAGACCCAGTGTTGTGGTCCGAGCGGTCATCTGACCACTGGACATCGCCATCCTCCCCTTGGGGTCCAGCACCAGCAGCCCCGCCCTCAGCCCCATACAGCTCCTCTGCCTGTGGGGGGGAGGGGCAGGCAGGAGGGGCTGGACTGGGCATGGATGGTGGCTGGACAGCACTGTGGCTGGCAGCATGGGAACTGGAACTGCCCTTGCTGCTCAGGTAGGTGACCAGGCTGGGGGCCTTGTACTGCTGGTGCACCTCCTTGTCCAGCAGCTTGTCCATGATCTACACACACAGACACCAAGGGTGCTCTAGCATGCTGTCAACCACTGGCAGAGTAGAAACAAATTGCAGCCTGTCAGTGAGTGAACGAGGATATATGAAGAATGGCGGAGAAAAAACTTTGGCTGAAATGCACAATGAAAATGATGTGAAAGATAAAAGAGTGTGTGAAGAAACAAGGGATGGAGCCCAGGAGAATATCTCAGGGGCACCTTGACATTATGAATTCCAGAATCTTCTCTCCATTCAGTTTTCTTCAGAGAAGAACGGAGGACACCACAGCCTGCATATGGAAGGATATGGGCATTTCAAACACAGGGGCAAATCCACATCTTTAAAACCAACCACAGACGCCAATTCAAACGGTGTCAAAACTGTGAGAACCACTCATCAACTAAATTTCAACCCAAACCTTGAAGTGTGATGTCTGATTCTGTGGTATCCTGCTCCATTTCCCCATTTGCATTAAGGCAAGACACGGGTCGAAAAGTTGGGAAAATTTCATATCTGGACGTTTTTGAGATAACATCAGTTTTGAGTAGTTCAAACACTTGCAAATGCCCCCACGTGTTTTTTTCGACCTGTCATTCGATAATTAGTTGAATAAAATGGCTTTTAAAAACACCACTCCTCGTAAAAAATGTTAAAAACGTCATTGATGCATCGTATTTTATGACTTTTGGAAAAATTGTAACTTTCGATCTATTCTACGAAGAGTTTCACGCCCGGTACCGTTGGAAAGCTCGTCTTTTCGATCGAGCACAGCAAGGGAAATCACTCCGCCAACTATAGTGGTCTATTTTTAGTTGATGATTTCAAACAGCGTACACAGGGTTGTTTGCAAACTCACTAGCCAATCATTGAGCTTAGAGAGGGAATTCCACTTGTTTCAACCAATCAGAGACTCCAAAGCGAGGATTCCCTGGCCCACAATGCATCGTAAACATGGCTGCCGCTTCAACGCTA
The DNA here is from genome assembly GCA_034096865.1 of Theodoxus fluviatilis. Taxonomy (NCBI): domain Eukaryota; kingdom Metazoa; phylum Mollusca; class Gastropoda; order Cycloneritida; family Neritidae; genus Theodoxus; species Theodoxus fluviatilis. The sequence continues at coordinate 21,743 of JAWQFJ010000833.1, read as the reverse complement.
ATTCTCTCAGTTAGTTTATGTTTTGCACCAAATCGAATAAATTCGACTTCAATCAAACAATCAGAGAATGCCCATGAGTGAATAAACTCAACATTATGCCGCGACCGAAAAATAGTGGGCGAAGAGAGCAGCTTTCGGCTGCACGCACCTCGAAAATACTTCGCGGTCAAGGTCGAAAGTCTAGTTCTACTTCGTCAACGCCTGCGTTGACAGTGCCATCGCGATCGCTGCCTCCTCGTCCCTCCATCTCAACTGCCTCGATTCCGGAAGAAACTTCAAACACATCGGCATCAAGGAGGAAGATACAGATGATGCAGGCAGAAGCGAAGCAGCCGATTGAAACTGATCATAAGTGGGTCAACGTGCACTTAGATCAGCTGAGTGAACTAATGAACGATGTTCTTTGCCCGAACTGTTTTCGGTCTGGTCTCACCTTCAGCATACTATACGATGAAGACAATGGCTTAGCCAGCCAACTTTGCTTGAAATGTGGAGCCTGTGATGCCAGAAGAATGAAGAAAGCTAATGTGGCAGCCTCTGTTCAGGCATAGCAACAGCGCCTACACTATGTCAGTATGTGGCTTCATGCCTTCAACTCAAGGCATCAGAAGAGGAGGCTTCAGGAGGAAGAAGAAGGGGAAACCTATGGTGCTGGAATGGCAAACTGACTTGTTGTTGACTCATTCACAGCATGTGTCTCTGAAGTTGCCTTTATTGACCTTGGCATTTCCTGTGTAGTAGTAGGGCTGATCCTTTCCTCTTGAGCATGAACTTTCCCATCCCTGCATTTTTTTGGTACTCACTGCACAAAAACACTAAAAACTGGAAACTGTAAGTTCAGTTTCATTTTTTTAGCATGTGTAGTCCTGCTGGATGAATGTATGAATAAATGAAACAAGTTTTAGCCATGATGGATAGTTTTAGAAGGACTTATGCATGACTAAAAGTTGTTTTTGCCATTTTCTCAAAATGTGTTTTTTTCGTAGAGTTCAAATCAATTAATTACTAAAACTCATCACAGGATGATGATGATGACTTGTAATTTTGCAGGTATGTTACATGTATAATATTTATGAACATACAGACACTTTTTGCTGTAAACTGATTATTTGGCCAGATATGATTTTTTTTCTTTGATGTTGAACCTACTTTATCTGCAATTCGGATATTGATGTGGAAGCAATAAGTACAATTTTTTTACTTTTTGCATTACAAACATAATCTTCTGTACATTTAAAGATAAAGAGTGTACAATTTTAATGCAAAAAGAATTTTCAAGAAATATCAAGTAGTTAAGAAGTTATAGAAATTTAAAAAGATACAGAAATTTGCATATTTTTGCATGTTAGGCGGCCATTTTGGATTACCCATAATTTTAATTACTGTCAAACTTTGATGTTTTGATTAACTGTTATGAGTTCTTTCATGCCAATGAAACAAAAAAATTTCAATAAACATATTTAAAAATTTCATGCTTCCTAGTAGTGTCCTGCTCCATTTCCCCATTTGCATTACACCCCATGTTGTAGGTGATAGAATGAGGTTTCACATTTTTCTACTTGAAATTTAGTTCTAAATTTAGTGATCATGTGATTATCCCTCAGCAGAGCTGCAATGTGGGAATGGCAGAGAAGGACGGATCACAGCAATGTGGGACATTACACAATATTTTAACACAAAAGGCATTATGTGTGCATATGCGTGCATGTGTATGAGCATTGAGTGGTGTGTGCATGTGTATGT